>BQNB010051764.1:655-40817 GCA_026074375.1 Tanacetum coccineum | reverse complement strand
TTAATCAATCCTTTAGTTGCTATGTGTCCCTAAGTGTTAAAGAAATATGAAAAGTGAGGGACCATTTGTGTAATTTACATTTCTTAATTAGAAATAAGAAGGAGAGGGACCAATTATGTCAAAAGATGAAAGGTATAACCTAGGTATAAATAGTAGTGTTGCGTTTTGACTTGGTCAAAACCCAAAAATCTAGTCAACCTATTTCAACTATTCTCTCTCAAGCTCTCGATTGCGTTTTGATTAAGCTGTAAATTTAAGTGTGACCCTCGTGTGATAACCTCATCAAGTAACTGGTTAGTGTTTGGTTTTGTGTTTTAATTACTGGATTTACATTTCCTTATGTGTTAGATGCGTTGTCAATGCTTGAATTGATTCCCCGCCTCCTCCATTAGTGCCCTTATGAATTTCGAGTAGTAGTTTCCCCTTAAGGCTAAAAGCTAATTGATACTCGTTAATAATTAGGCTCTTGGTTGCGTTCATGTTGCGGTTTGATGATAAATTATTGATTGCAGTTTGAGTTTATGTTCATAATGCGTTTTGACTGTAGGTTCTTGATTGCGATTTGATAATTAATGCTTGATTGCATTTTGAGTTTACGTTCATGTTGCGTTTTGATGGTTGGTTCATATAGCGATTTGATAATTAATGCTTGATTGCGTTTTGAGTTTACATTCATGTTGCGTTTTGAGGTGATTCTAGATTGCGTTTTGATTTTATGATTTTAGATTACGTTTTGATAGATAGTATCGTGATTGCGTTATAAAGTTATAATCTTTGATTGCGTTTTGAAGTTATGATTCTAGATTGCGTTTTGGTTTACCTGTCATGATTGCGTTTTGGTTTACCTGTCATGATTGCGTTTTGTATGTTGTTGCGTTTTGATTGCATGTTATGTTGCGATTTGAGTATTTGATAACGTACAGGTTCAAAACGCAACTTGTTGCGTTTTGATTAGAAGAAATTTTTTATATTAAAATAGTAAAGCCACTTTTTCAAATTTTTTAAAATTGGCTGCGTTTTGACTAAATTAATATTATAACCATTGCGTTTTGATGTCTGTGTTTTGATTATGACTGCGTTTTGACTCATTGCGTTTTGATTGTGACTGCGTTTTGACTCATTGCGTTTTGAGTATGTATTATTCAAATATCATTGCGTTTTGGTCTTGAAGTTGTTGAAGATTGTTGTTTGATTAGAGTGTCTTATCCATTGCCTGTATCCTGCATGGTTTGTTAATTGCCATTGAATCTTGTGGTTAATTCGGTGTGTCTTGTCCTCTCTTTGATGAGTTAACATCCGTTAACTCAAGAGTTGACCAATCTCACTGATTAACACTATAACATGATCTAAGAGTCCTTTATCTTGGATCTTGTGCATACGTGATTAACTTCCGAGCATCTGCTCACATCTAACAATTCCTATCTGCATGGTCGCTTTTCTGTGATTGTAACTGTGCAGATACAATGGCTGATGCTGAACATGCACCCGCAATGGCACCACCCGTCCGTACAGATGAACAGATCTTACCACGCATTCGCTGGGTGCCAATTGGGAAAAGCAACTGCTATCTGAATGAAGAAAAATCTCAACCCAGCCTAATTTTCAAGATTGCTGTGGACATTCTCAACTAAACTAACTTCTTTAGAGCTTTTACAGCGTCATCAACAATACCTGCTATCTACATTCAGCAATTCTGGGATACCATTCGTTTTGACAGTAAAGCTGGAAGTTTTAAGTGTCAACTGGACGAGCAATGGTTCAATCTCAATCAAGACACACTCAGAGATGCTCTTCAAATAACACCAGTCGATAAAAACTGGGCCTTCTCTTCTCCTCCATCACTAAGCATTCTCAGGAACTCTTAGAATATGTATTTGGCACATGTCCAAAGGTCTTCAATCAACAAGATAAGAAGCATGCTACCACCCCTAGAAAAAAGCAAGTTACCTTTGAGGACCAAATTGCAACATCAAGTAGTACTACACACAAACATGTAGAGCCAAGGTACACTCAGAAGTCTAATGTCCCTGTGCCTCCTTCTACAGGATATGTGTGTAGTTACTTATTTGAACTCTGTGAATGCATCCCCCAATGTTAAAATTGTTGTGCGTCATGTTAAGCAAGTCTGGAAACCTAAACATATCAAACAAATTTGGAAACCAACTGGCAAAACACGTAACAATGTTGGTTATCAATGGAGACCCACAGGAAGAACATTCACCCTAAGTGATCAGTGCCCTTTAACTAGGTTCACTAAACTTACAAGAATGTCAGCCATTGCTTGTGCTAACCAATCGGAACCCAACCAACATTGGGGATCCAATTTTCCAAACTCTCCATCTTCGTCTGTTTTCAAATGCAGGTCGTACAAATCGTCCTTTGGTATTTGGACTCAGGCTGCTCAAAACATATGACGGGGGATCGCTCAAGGCTCATGAATTTCGTGAAAAAGTTCATCGGGACAGTTAGGTTCGGGAATGATCACTTTGGTGCTATTATGGGTTATGGAGATTATGTCATCGGTGATAGTGTAATCTCCAGGGTATACTATGTGGAAGGTCTGGGGCATAATTTGTTCTCTGTCGGTCAATTTTGTGATTCAGATTTGGAGGTTGCTTTCAGAAAGCATTCGTGTTATGTTCGTGATACGGAGGGTGTTGAATTACTTAAAGGGTCCCGTGGCTCTAATTTATACACTATCTCTGTTGAAGACATGATGAAGTCCTCCCCGATTTGCTTACTATCAAAGGCCTCCAAGAACAAATCATGGTTATGGCATCGGCGTTTAAACCACTTGAACTTCGGTACTATCAATGATCTTGCAAGAAAGTCATTGCTCGAGGCTTACCTGATTGATGTTTGAATTAGCTCATCTTTGTTTGCCTGTCAATTAGGGAAAGAGAAAAAGCATACCCACAAAACCCAAAACTGAAAAAACACCAATTTGGAAGTTCTAACATCCTTCATATGGACTTATGTGGACGTTGAGTGTGCAAACGTTAATGGGAAGAATATATCTTGGTCATCGTCGTGATTATTCTCGGTTTACATGGGTTAGTTTGAAGATACAAGGATGAAAACCCTGCCAGTTGTTTCCAAATTTCTGACGCAAATTCAAGTCGGTCTCAACAAAACTGTAAGATTCATTCGCACCGACAATGGCACGGAATTTGTAAACAAAACATTGTATGACCACTATGAAAAGGTAGGCATTTTTCATCAAAAGACTGTTCCAAGGACTCCACAGCAGAACGGCGTTGTCGAAAGAAGGAACCGTACTCTTGTCGAGGCTGCACGGACAATGTTATTTTTTTCCAAGGCACCGATGTTTCTTTGGGCCGAAGCTGTGGCTACTGCTTGTTACACCCAAAACCGTTCCCTTTTCACAGCAGTCACGGAAATCCCCATATGAGCTAGTACATGATAAGAAGCCTGATCTCACATTTTTACGAGTCTTTGGTGCTCTGTGTTACCCTACAAATAACAGTGAGAATCTTGGGAAACTACAACCAACGGCTGATATCGGAATCTTTGTTGGTACAGCACCAAAACAGGGAAGGGTTCAGAATTTACAACAAAAGGGACCCGACTAATAAATGGAGACATTCATGTTAATTCGATGAGCTGACTGAGCAGATGGCTCCTATACAAATTCAGTTCAGGACCCGCTCCTATCCTGTTGACGCCTGGACCTATCAGTTCAGGGCTCGTACCAAATCCGGCTCCTGCTATACCATTTGCACCTCCCACGAATAAAGATTTGGAGATGCTATTCCAACCCATGTTTGATGAGTATTTTAATCCACCGGTTTCCTCGTCAGAATCTAATTACCGGTCATACACTTCAGCAGGTCGAGCATCCGCGGAAGTTAAATACGTTTGCTGCAGCTGATCCCGAACCATTGTAAATGGTTCACACAGTCGATAACTCTGAAGCTTCATCATCTGGGGAAATCAACATACCTGAATCCAGCCAATCCACTCAACATCATGAACATGTCCGAAAATGGACTGACTCTCATCCTATTGATAACATCATTGGGAACCCCTCAAGACCGGTATCCACTAGAAAACAGCTTGCTACGGATGCTTTGTGGTGCTTTTACAATTCTGTACTGTCCAAAGTTGAACCGAAAAACTTTCAATCTGCAGCTACTGAAGACTGCTGGTTTCAAGCCATGCAAGACGAAATCCATGAATTTGATCGACTGGACGTATGGGAATTAGTACCACCTCCAGACAGTGCCATGATTATTGCTCTCAAGTGGATTTACAAAGTGAAGCTTGATGAGTATGGTGATGTGTTGAAAAAACCAAGGCACGTCTTGTAGCAAAAGGATTTCGTCAAGAGGAAGGTCTAGATTTTGAAGAATCCTTCACCCCGGTTGCTCGTCTTGAAGCGATCAGGATATTCATTGCCAGCTTTAACATGTCAGTTTATCAAATGGACGTGAAACTGACAGTTTAAATGGCGAGCTAAAAGAAGAAGTCTATGTCCACCAATCCGGTAAGCTTGTTTGACCCAGAAAGTCAAAATCATGTCTTCGTCTGAAGGAAAGCACTTTACGGGTTGAAACGCTCCTCGGGATGGGTATGTCACTTTGTCTAGGTTTCTTCTGGCTCAAGATTCTCCAAGGGTGTCGTCGACCACACTTGTTCATTCATCATAAACAGGGCATAACAACAATACTTCAACGGTTAAAATATATGTGATGATTTCATATTTGCCTCGACCGAACCCAAAGTTGTGAACCGTTTTTCTTATGTAATGAGTTTCTAAATTTCAAATTGTCGGTTGATGGGTCAATTATTCATTATTTATTAGGGTTAACTATTCATCTCATATTTCCTTTGTGGCCCTAAGCATTTTCATTAAATACAAAGATAATTTATGAAAATTAGTTTTTTAATGATTTTTGATTCTTCTATTATAGTGACCAATGTTGGACAACTCCTATGGTGGAGCGAACCAAAATATGGTAAGGACCTCTTAGGGATCCCGTGACCTGACCAAGTATCGCGCATGTTGGGTCCATGTATGTTTCTCTATGTTGTGACATAAAATTGTTTTGCGGTGGGATTGTGTGCTTGATATCAATATGGCCCACGAAAAAGAATGAGGAAGTTAAAGGGTCGTTCGTATCTCATAGGATCCATCATTATGGGTCTTTGGTATTCCGAAAGACCACCCCATTGGCACTAAATGTCATTACCTGTTGCAAGATCATGCAGGTTGTCTGGACAACTACTGAAGTACATCTGGCAGTGTAAGTTCCTTGGTGATAAGTTAGTCTGATGGTCATAAAGAAGCATCAACTAGCACGTCTTTCTCGTCTCAGATGCCGAATTACAATCGCGATGTTGGGGTTGCTGTGCCACCTCATTTACCTATGGGTTGCCCCGGTCGCCAATGATCAGGTTTATGGCTTTGCATAACATTAAATCCATTTGCTTCTGTGTCTATCAAGGTGCCATAGCTCTTTGCGGAAACAACGTTCAGCATTCTCGGTCTAAAAATCATCGACATCCGACTTCTTTTCATAAGTAGTACAAGTGGATTACAGGTGTGGTTTGAGTGTATTTAGTGAGGACAGATGTATCTTCTGGCAGATTTAGTCTCTATGGCGCTGACTAGTGAATCGTTTCGAATTATTTATACGAGGCTTGGCTTGAAGTGTATGTTGCAGGAGCACTTCAATTTGTTTCAGGTTGATCTGGTTGTGGAACGGATGGGGACAAGGCTCAGGATTCTGGGGTTATTGGTTACTGGACTGTTTGCCTTCTAAGTTTGTATTTTATTGCTGTATTTTGTGTTTTGGATTTTTTGTGGGGGGGATGGATTGTATGGGAGGGCGGTGAGACAAGTGTACTGGGTCACGGGACTTGATTGGGCGTGCTAGTTGTGGTCTAGGGTAGGGTTTGGTGAGCGTTAGGTTGTGGTATCGGGACATTTGATGGGAGTTAGGGGTGCTGGGTGGGATGTCGCATCTCAGGGCGGCTTTTGTTGGTTTGAATGCAGGTGTAAAGGGGCGAGCGAAGGTGGATGTGTGGGCATACAAAGAGGAAGAGAAGCCAGGAGGGGGGGAGGGGCCAGCGGGGTGCAGGGGGAAGGAGGCTGTTTTGGGTGTACTTTTATTCTTTTTTTCCTCTTTCCTTTGTTCTTTTTTCTTTTTCCTTTTTTTTTTTTTTTTTTTAATTTCTACTTCTTATCTTTTATTTTTTTTTTGTTTTTCTTTTCTTACTTTTTTTTTGAGTCGCTCAAAAAAGACGGCTGTCCTAAACAAACGGGTGATTAAGTTCGCCCGGGCTAGATTACGTCAAATTCATGCACCACTCGATTGTGAACGCTTAGTGCATATTTCTTGGATTAGAAGAGAGTCTTCTTTTATCCTTCATTATTTTCCCGTCGATGATTCTTCAGAAAATTATTTGGATCTACGTGGTGGTTTTAAACCGGACCTTTGAAAAGTAATAGACTTGTTTTCATATAATTTGTACTTCTAAATCAGTCTACAGCTCTTTAAATAGAAACCGGGTCATTGATTGAGGGGGAGAGTGGTTCTGTTCTTGGTTCTGTTCTTCAAATTTATGACATCTTTCAGGCACTTGTTCGTAGCTAACGGGGTTATAGTGTAAGGGGGAGTTAAACTAGTGTTAACTTAAAAAGGTCCAATTGTGTCAATTATTTGCTGTCCTGGGTCATATGTGCTACTTTGCTACGTGTATACCTAGGTTAATTTAAATGTGAAGGTCCAATTGTGTATCTTTCCCGAGTTACTCAATCCATTAGTTGATGTGTGTCCCTAAACGTTAAAGAAATATGAAAAGTGAGGGACCATTGGTGTAACTTATCTTACATTATAAGAAATAAGAAAGAAAGGGACCATTTATGCCAAATGTGGAAAGTGGAAGTTGTTGAACAAAAAGGGGGGTGTTGCGTTTTGACTGGGTCAAATATTACAAATTCAAGTAAACTTGTTGCGATTACTCTCTACAAATTCTTTTCGTGCAGTTTTGATTGGTCTGAGATTACTAAAGCATTTCTTTGCTTAAGATCCTCGTGTAAACACCTCATCGAATCAAGGGTTAGTGTGCTTAATTATTGGGTTTTCGTTCTCTTAAATACTAGATGATTTTCCAATGCCTAAATTGATTCCCCGCCCCGTACATTAATGTCCATATAATTTTCGAGTAGTGATTGCCATTTTAGACTAAGTTTAGGTTGCGAGTTGACAAGAATTCATGTTGCGTTTTAGGATTCTAAAGGCTAAACTCATGTTGCGTTTTGTGGTTATGTTGTTGTTGCGTTTTAGGATTCTAAAGGCTAAATTCATGTTGCGTTTGTAGTTAAATTGATGTTGCGTTTTATGATTTTAAAGGCTAAATTCATGTTGCGTTTTGTAGTTAAATTGATGTTGCGTTTTAAGGTTCTAAAGGCAAAATTCATGTTGCGTTTTGATGATATAATATATGATTGCGTTTTGATTATATGATACAAAACAGGCTCAAATCGCAACTCGTTGCGTTTTGATTTGAAGAAATTTTATTATTAAAATATGGAACCCTCTTTTTCAAAATTTTCTAAAAGGGTTGCGTTTTGACTTGTGTTGAATATTATAATCATTGCGTTTTGTGGATGATTGCGTTTTGACCTAGTTGCGTTTTTGACTAAGACTGCGTTTTGAGTATGATTGCGTTTTGAGAATGACTGCGTTTTGAGTATGACTGCGTTTTGAGAATGACTGCGTTTTGATACCTGCGTTTTGAGTCTGTGTATGTCAAAATCCTTGCGTTTAGATATTGTGCATACATGCTTAACTTCCGTGCATTTGCTCTCATCTAACAACCATTATCTGCATGCTCGTTCGTCTATGATTGTAACTTTGCAGAATCAATGGCTAATACTGAACAAGCTCTTGCAAGGGCCTCACCCGTCCGTACTGATGAACAAATCGTGCCTCGCAATCGATGGGTGCCAATTGGGAAAAGCAACTGCTATCTGAATGAAGAAAAATCTCAACGCAGTCCAATTTTCAAGATTGCTGTGGACATTCTCAAGCAAACTAACTTCTTCAGAGCTTTTACAGCGTCATCAACAATACCTGCTATCTACATTCAGCAATTCTGGGATACCATTCGTTTTGACAGTAAAGCTGGAAGTTTTAAGTGTCAACTGGACGAGCAATGGTTCAATCTCAATCAAGACACACTCAGAGATGCTCTTCAAATAACACCAGTCGACAAAAACCGGGCCTTCTCTTCTCCTCCAACTCCTGATACCCTTGTTGATTTTGTCAATAAGTTGGGATATCCAAAGGAAGTAATGCACTTGTCTAATGTCACCACAAATGACATGTTCCAACCGTGGAGGGCACTAGCAACCATTATCAATCTGTGCCTCACGGGAAAGACGTCTGGATTTGAAAGGCCGAGAGCTCCAGTGCTACAAATCCTTTGGGGGATTGTCAATCGAGCTCACATTGACTATGCTGAAAGGATGTGGGAGGAATTCACTCAATCCATCCACACCTTCACAGAAGACAAAAGGAAGTTGGCACAACATACTCTAGGGAAGAAGAAAGCAACTCTTATCCTCATCCCAAGTATCAGGTTCACAAAGCTGATCATATTTCATCTGCAACGGCTGCACAACTTCCACCCAAGACCCGACTCTCCATTACATTTGCCCACTGAGGAACCTGTACTAGGTCATCTCAAATTCAGTGCTAAGGGAAGCAAACGCGAAGTCTTTGGAATGACAATACCGAATGAACTCATCAATAGTGTCATTCGAGAAGCTGACTACTATGATGCCTATCTGGAAAAGGTTGAAAAGCATCAACGGTACATCGCAGGAGAGGAATTAGGTGATCCTGAATCTCCTGCACCAAAGCCGGCCAAGCCTACCAAACAAGCAAAACCAAAGGCAACTGAGCAAACAACCGTTTCTGAAACCAAAGCCAAGAAGTCTAAACCTGCACCGGCCAAACCTAAGGAGAAGAAGCGCAAGCCGGTGTCAGAATCGTCTGAGGCCCAACCACTACCCAAACGTGCTAAGGCAGGGAAAGTGACTAAGAAGAGAAATGTTAAGAGTTCGAAGCAGTTGGTTGATGAATTCGTTGATGAAGGGGTTCCTGCTGCTAAACCTAGTCTTGAAGACACAGAGGAGGCGATACTGCAAAAGGTTTTGCAAGAAAGTTTAACAGATGCATACCCAACTCAAAGGGGTCCTCTCCCTCCTGTGGTTTTCAGGGAACCTGACACTGGGAAAATTCAACCACTGCCAGAGGTGCCAGGAAAGGGGAAAGAGAAAGTAGGTGAGGAACAAGCGGCACAAGTTCTCCTCAACCTTCAATCTCCAAACAAGAAGAGCTCGGCTGAACAATACATATTTCAGAAACGTACTCTCATTCCAACTGTAACAGCCAGTCGTGAAGAATCTTCTTCCTTATATGCCGAGCTCGGATTATCATCCAGTGATACGGAGTCTGATGATGAAATGCATTCAGTGGTTAAAAGTGGGTGGGGGGGGGGGTAGGGGGGGGAAAAAGGGAAGAGAAAGTAGGAGATGAAAACCTGCCCAAGTCTCCTCAACCTTTTTTTTGTTTTTGTTTTTTGTTTTCAAACTCTGCAAGAAAGTTTAACAGATGCATACCCAACTCAAAGGGGTCCTCTCCCTCCTGTGGTTTTCAGGGAACCTGACACTGGGAAAATTCAACCACTGCCAGAGGTGCCAGGAAAGGGGAAAGAGAAAGTAGGTGAGGAACAAGCAGCCCAAGTTCTCCTCAACCTTCAAACTCCAAAGAAAAAGAGCTCGGCAGAACAATATATATTTCAGAGACGCTCTCAACTTCCAACGGTTACAGCCAGTCGTGAAGAATCTTCTTCCTTATATGCCGAGCTCGGATTATCTGGCAGTGATACGGAGTCTGATGAAGAAATGCCTTCAGTGGGTAGAAGTGGGACTCAAGACGAAGGCCAGGCTGGATTAGACCATGGTACACTAGATGAAGGCCAGGCTGGACCAAACCCTGATGACACTAACATTGCTGAATCTCTACCATTACCAACTCCGAGTGTTCTCGCTGGACCAAACCTTGAACACTCGAATGTTGAGATCACTGATCGCTCCAATCAACCACAACCTGAGCATATGGATGAAGGGTTTACGGCCATGGCATATCCAGATGTACAGGAGAATCTGAAGCTAACGGTTGATGAACAAGTGATACCAGAAGAACCTGTCAGCTCTACAGGGACATTGTCTTCTCTACAACATCTCACCAAAGATTTCAGCTTTGGTGATCAATTCTTGAATGACAAACCGTCTGAGGCCGATAATGAGAAGACAACAGCTGACACTGAGGCTGAATCAATGGTATCCGTCACCATTCAGCAAGACACTTCTATCACCCCTCCGATGACATCTCCGGTGATCGATCTCGTGTCTAGACCTGATTCACCCAATGTTCATTGGCCTCTACCAACCACCACAACCACAACTGCAGCACCACCACCAACAACAACAACAACTCTTCCACTACCACCTCAACCTCAACAAGGTTCATCTGATTCCATTCTCATTAAGCGCATGGGCGAACTCGAACAACACATAGCAAATCTGGTAGACGAAAATCAAGCTCTGGAATCACGGTTAGACAAGCAGGGGAGCAGGATCCATAAGTTGGAAACCATGGACTGGTCCAAAATGATCAGAGAGCAGACGGTGAAGTTTATTGAATCATATGAGATTGACCGAAAAATAGAAGAATCAGTTAAGGAGGTGGTTAGTTCATCTGTAAAACATGCAATGAGAGCTCCTCTTCGTGCTCGCTTCAAGGATCTCCCTACGCCTGACATGAAGGAAATTCTGCTTCAACGCATGTTGGAGGAGAACTATGACAAGGGACATGCTGACCACCGAGTAGCATATGAAGCACTGCGGGACTCCATCCGTCGGGATGAAAGTGAGGACTTTAATGAAGATAAGGCTCAGGAGGAAACGAAGAAGAAAAGTAAGCAAGACTCTCCAAAGCCTCCCCCTGGGTCGCCTCCTTCACCACCACCTCCTCCTCCACCACCGTCAGGCGCATCAGGCGCTTCTGGCACAACCGGAGCTTCTGATACTGCCCAAGCTCCTCCTCCACCACCTCCAGTCTCATCCACTCGTCAGGAAGATCAGTCAACAGGCACTGCAGCCCCAAGTTCCTCAAAGACAGCTGCATCAGCTGAATACTCTGCGTGGACAACGACTGACTCCCAGAATAAGCCGTCAATCACACAGATTCCTGACGATCTCTATATGGATGAGGATACCACCGCAGATGTACAAGTACTCTCTAGTGATGATGAGGTCGGACGTGATCATGTTCCTACAGTCAACCTGAGACAAAGCTGGTGGAAACCTCTCACTGAAGACAGACCGTCCACTCCAGAACCTGCGTGGACTATTCCATCATCTGATCTGTCCATGCCAACACACAACTGGGCCTCTGCTCTGAAGTCGACATATGCGCAACCACAGGAGAACTCGCTACTTGCTCAAACCGGGGATATGGCGACATTTATGGACTGGTTTTGTAAACAACGAGGAATCTCTGAACTTACTCCCAAGGACCTTGAAGGCCCTGCATTCGAAATCATCAAAGTGTTTCATCCTGACGTGATTCATCTCCAATTCCAAATGGAAGAATGCCACAAACTTCTTACAGATCAAGTGGATGATGCAATCATCAGGTACAACGTCAGCAAGCCTCTTCCACTGGGAGGTGAACCAGGCCATGTAACCATTCAACCGGACTTCTTCTTCAACAAAGACCTGGAGTATTTACGATATGGTCGCAAAGCTGGCAGACCAGCCTTGTCAATCTCGAAGATGAAGGCGGCATGTTACCCTGATGTCGGATTGGAACAACTGGTGCCTGATCAGTTCTGGATTGAAGAGGAATGCAAGTATGACATTGCGGCTATGTATGGTATCTCTCATTGGTGGGTTCAACGACAACGATTCTACATTGACCGATTCTCATCTGAAGGAGACCGCCGAGCAGTAAGGACTCATATGCGTATCTTAAGCGTCGTCCGAATCGAAGTTTTTTCAATGTATGGGTACAACTATATGAAGAAAATAGTCCTTCGTCGAGCTGATCTCAAAGAATACATTATAGCAGAAAGGGACTTCAAACACATGTACCCAAGTGACTTTGAAGATCTGTACTTGTTAAATCTTCAAGGTCACTTGAACCACCTATCACCCGAAGACAAAAAGATTCTCATTACAGCTATCAACTTATGGACCAGAAACTTGGTTATCCGACAACGTATAGAAGACTTCCAGCTGGGGATTGAGAGTTACCAGACGCAGCTTAATCTCACCAAACCTCGATGGGAGGCCACTGGATTTGAGTTCAAGCATGAATACACTGTAATTGATTCTCCAAGGGCCGTCACATTTAGGGACAAATACGGTGTTCAGATGATCATGCGGTTTAATGAGATCCACAAGTTCAGTGATGGTACTCTGCAACAAATTAATAAAGCACTGGACTACAGAGTCAATGAATTTAGGATCAACATGCCTAATCCAGGGATGAACACCAGGTTTTGGACAAAGAAAGACGTCAACAGAAGCAAGCAGTTCATGTTCGCCATTCAGAAGAGACTTAAAAGAAGACGTATCTTCAGGAATCTGGAAAGCTTTGTTGGTGGACGAATTAGAGAAGGCGACTACCGTTTGCTGAAGAGAACCGAATGAGGGGTAGTATATCATATATGTTATTGTAATATGTACATTATAATGTAGTGACTAAACTGTAACTTAGGCTTGTATATTAAGTAATAATATGTTTCATATTCGGATTATATAAACCTGACACACTTTCTCCCAAATTTTCCTAAATTAAATCACTTGAGACCCAAAATCTCAACGGATTTGAAATTTTTGCTCGGGGGAGAAAATGTGATTTAATTATGAAAATCTGATAAAAATATGATCTTTTAAACTCAAGTGTAGGCTCCTATATATGTGCTAAACCTTTTCGAACATCGATGCACATATTAAGGGGGGGCGAATGGTATATGATGGCTATCGTGGAAATACCTAAGACCGACCCTGTAATCAACTTCTCAGGAGCTATAAGGATGGTAAGGTTAGGTACTCGCTGTAACACCCCTAAATTGGGTCGCAGCGGAATAAGGGTCCGGGGCGTGTTACTTCATAGATCAATAATACAAGATATATATAGAACGACCAAAAAAAGAAGGGAATAGTGCGGACTGAGATGGAGCTAGTACTGGAATAAACCCAACAAGGTTCTAGTAATGAAGTCTCGGTAAGCACTGAAGGGGTTGAAGAATGAAAAAGAAATGTTAAGATAAAGGGTGAAAAGAAAGCAGCCCTCCTTAATCATTAGGCAGAAACCGGGTCAATACATATGCTGTCAGAATCACATGGTTGATTGCTGACATTGAAGACAAGTATCATGGACCCAGTGATACGCTGCACAACCCTTCCTAGCTACTCAAGATCCCTCAAAGGATTCTTGTTTCATTTCTCACGAAGATCAATACAATTCTATCGTCTTTCTCACTCCGAGTTAGTCGATATTGAAAAGGTGGCAGTCCGCTCCAGCCTCCGACCACTAAAACCAAAAATGCACTATTGAGTCTAGAGCCTTGAGATCATCCAAAAGTCTCATTAGGACACTTATCCATATTGAGAGCTAAGTCCTGAACCGGTTGCTCATCCGCATCTTCATCAATAGCATTGTCCTGTCCACCAGCTAGGAACAATAACTGCTCTTCATCCAAGGCTACCCCATTCTCTTGAGCTTGCATCAACAACATCTTGTCTTTGAAGTATTCACATTGTCCCATATGTCCTTTGCATCATTGTAATGATTAATAAGTGAATAGATATCTTTTGGTAAACCTTGAAGTATGATGTTTGTTGCCCGAATGTCTGCATTGTACCTATCCTTCTCATCCTGTGACAGATCCGAATAGACTCGAGGTCGTTCAGGACCTAGATTGAGTGAACCTTCAGTTCCTTCAGCAAAAATTACTCGTGTGGTCCCCATCTGAAATGGTCCTTCATCAATTGACTTTAAAATGTTTACCCCATTCTCCTTACCCCGACAGTATAATTGAATAGGCGTATACGTTGTTGCCATAACGCGAAGTCAGCCTTATCAAGCATCGGTGGTCGGGTATCAGAACCGGCACATTGGATGTCCTCTGAAAGATTAGCCATAATGATTACTTGTGATATGATTAAGTTGATCGATTAATGATTAGTGATTGTATGTTAAAAGTGATGATTGTTTGTTTGATTAGGTGATATGTTGTTTAATTGTGATTTGGTTTGGTTGAATTAATATTAACTTAATGTAGATTGAAGTTTTGTCAAAAAGGCAGTGAAGAATTGTCAAAACGCAGTGAAGAATTCTCAAAACACAATGAAGAATCTTGAGTCAAAACGCAATGAGGAGTTGATAAGTGTAGAATACACATATCTATTTATGCTTAAAAAGACCCAAATAAACCCAAAACGGATCAAAAATGGCAAACTGAGCCGCACAACACAGCTTCCGCAACTCTGAGAAGTAGTATCATGATCAAGAAAAGTGTGAGCATGCGGGTCCGAAGGTCACAAAATCACATGAAGGCAATGTTACTTTACAAGGATGATCAAGAGATTAAAGATGAAAGATGATCTCAAAGAAAGCTCAAAGATCGCACAAGCCTAAGAGACAAGTCTCAAAGTTCACTACAATGTACAAAGACATCAAAGATTGAAGAATCAAAGACTTCGAGCTACAGACAGAAGGTCAATGAAGTAGAATGCTAGAATTCAGAATGTATTTTCTGGGGTGACCTCCCTTAGGGGGAGATTGTTAGGATTATGAAAAAGACTCGGTCACCCCCGTGTATCATTGTATAGCATAGCTCATTTAGTTAGAAAGAATCACTTGTATATATACCCCTTCCCACCCATGGGAAGGGGTTGGTTGTTCTTTTCATGCTAACACTCATACTCTTTGTCACCTTTATCTCTCAAGAAAAACATCTTTCTCTCTCTAAGATTAATTAGCCAACCCATCATCTATTGCTTGTGTTATGATATCATGTATACTACAGTTACATCCATAAGTAAAAACAAGTATTGTATCTCACCGTGAGATATGCAAATGAGTGTATAACAAAGTTGTACGAGTTTGCAATAGTATGTAACAATGTTTTGTCAATGTGAATGTAAAACGAGCGTGTAACAAGTTAGAAATTCAAGTATGCGATCAGTATGTTAAAGAGATTGTAATGAAAATGTAAACAAATTGATCGGCATGTATTCTCCCCCTAGATTTGTAAAGTAAAATGTAAAACAAATTAAAGATGGGCTATAAAGCTCACTTGAGTATTCATGAATCGATATTGTAAATACAAACAGACACATGCTCCACGGAATACGCCCGAATGCAACCAATTAATTATAGGCCGTATGAGTACTTAGTATTTGGGATATAATACCATATATATTCTATCATAGCTACATCACCATCTAATCGGTATTTATGAATCATTATTATTAAAGTAAAACATTTCATAAATATCTCTTTAGCAAAAACGGTAGCTTTCTCGTTTTAAGTCCGTTTCTTACGTCTCTTATGTCCATGCTTTCGTATTAGGAAGAGTTATCAAAATTTTACATTTTCATATTTTACGTCCTACTGTGAACAGTATTTTACATTTTCATAGTTATGGTAAACTCGTAAATGTCATATCTTATTGTTTTACCCGGATTTTAATTGATTCTTTCGAGCGCGTCTTCGTAATTAAAAGTTTTATCTAATTAATGTATTTTCCAAAATGTATCTAAGATGAATAGTGATTTTTCCTGTTCATAGTTTATAAAATTATTTTCTAAACTTTATTATCGTAACACGAAAAAAAATCCCTAATCTTCCGTTGACGATCGAAATAAATTATGATTTTTTAATGTTTTGGAAAAAAAAATGTAACCATCTGAGAAAAAATTCCAAACCTTTTATATCAGAGGGGTGGTCCCACCCGGGGGGAGATAGGGGGGGGGGGGGGATTGTTTGTAATGAGTTTTTTTTAAATTTCTTATATAAACGCGTTTATTATCGTGTAACTTGCAAATGCCGTATCTCCTTCGTTATAAATTTAGGTTTCTAGTTCTCTACATGCCTATGATCGTTGTAACTTGTAGTATTTTATAAAAAAACTATAGATAAAATGTTATTATTTCGAATTTTACTACAGAAGTTTTGGGTTGATGAGAGGATTTCTTGCCTTTTACTAATGCACATGCAGAATACAGATGATCTTTTTGAAATATAAGTCTTGGAATGCCTCGAGCAAGACCGTCTTTAGCTAGCTTGTTAAGAGTACCAAAGTTAAGATGCGATAAACGACGGTGCCATAATCAGCTCTTAGTCTTTGATGCTTTTGATAAAAGACAGATCGGAGAAGTCTTTAGCATGTCATCAAGAGAAATTGTGTACAAATTGTGTCTCTGGATCCTAAAAGTAAATCAACACCTTCTAAATTCTGAATATAGCAAATGCTTTTACGAAAAAGCGGACTTTAAGGATATGCATCACAAAATTGTCTAACAGAAAACCAAGTTGTGTCAAGCCCATCGACTTAGTAAAAACCTTGAGATAGCACGTTTCCTATCTGATAGTCTCCATTTGGTCATTTCCACAATTTGGAACTAGTTCCTGGAATTCATAATCAAAGTTCATGAGCTAAATGCAATTCTTGTCGTTCGTTTTGAACGGCCGAAGTCCAGTTACCAGAGAAAAACATTAGACAAACTGTCATGACAAAGAACGAAGAAGATAATACTCTGAGCATGGGATCCCACATTGATTAGGTTCCAGTTGTTAGCAATTTTAGATTCTACAATCTTAGCCTTTTTACTCGAACCTACTGATTTTATTTGTTTGGGTCTCCTGCTATAGACTTTAATCTCTGGTTTTGGTGTTTTAACTGAATTATAAGTGGTTTCCTTAGGAGGCACTATTTTATTAGAGGTGAACTAGGTAAAAGGCACGTATTACCACTAAAGTGCAAAAAGTCTTCCTGTTGGTTTCCACTTAAGTCCTACATGAGTGAACACTTTACCTGTAGGTTTCCAAATATTTTGCACTTGGCTTTTCTTTGACTTAGATTTAGATATAGCATGCATATTTACATCATTCACAAAAAAAATTAAGGAAAACACCATCTCATGATTTTGCATCCAAACATACATTGCTTTCATATAACACAAATTAACTGAAATTCGCATTTAAATAATAAAGCTTAACATTGTCATCATAAATAGGTTCTTTAACACGATTCTTTTTATTTACTTTCCTATGTTGGGCTTCTACATTATTCTTCCTTTTGCTACTTGGTTTTTGCGAGATCCTATCATTCTTTTTGTTGTCTGTGGGCTGTGATCTGCAAGTATTCAATCATGTAGAAACAATACACATAATGTGTTTAGAATACGATGTTGTAGATGGCTCAACTGTTTGATGTAGCTTGTGGATGTGAGATGTTCAAGAAACTAATTTCTTGGCTTATTCGTAGGTTTGATAACAACCTTTTTCTCACTAGGTTTAATCACATTAGGGCACGTATCTCGAACATATATAAGTGACTCTTGAATTCGTGTGGCATGCTTACACGCAAGGTCTAAGCAATTATCTAAAAGGATATTTTGCTTTAGCTTGTTTGACCTATTGTTGGGATTAAATCCTTCATCAAGATTTAATACATGCCAAGGTTATAAAACTAACAGTACTTAAGAGTTAGTTATGCCATTACAACTTTAGTACTGTAGTGTTAGTTATACTGCTAGAAGAAAAGTTAAATACTGCTGGACGGTTAATGCTGCTGACTTGGAAAAGAAAGATGCAAGAGATAAATTATGAAATATATATTATATATTTTAAGAAGATACGTAAATGTTTATATATTGTTATTGATCCTAAAAGTTTGGTAGTTATCTTGTAAAGGACTCCTTGTGGTGTATAAAAGGAGATCCTAGGTTAAGGTTTATAATATACTTAAGAGACAGATATACATCTTAGAGAAAGAACATATAGCTTCAAGGTTGTAAACCCTAGTACTAAGCAAGAGTACTCGTATTATTGATCTAATAATATTGAAGCATTTTGTGTTTTATTCATTGTTCATTGTTTAGTACTGTTTCATTGATTAATACTTCTAGAGTATTGAAGTGTAGATCCGCACCATACACTTTGATATACAAACAAAGTCTCAACCATTGTTATTTTGGATTCATCCAAGGTAACAAACACTTTACAAGGTAGGATCAACAAGTGGTATCAGGGCCTGTGCTTTGAGAAACTTTGATCTAGAAGTAATGGAGTTAGAGAATTCTCAGAACAATGCTTTGGCTAAGCTTCCCATGCTCAAACTCAGGGAGTATGAAATGTGGGAGATCAGGATTAAACAGTATTTTTAGATCCAGGATTATGCTCTATGGGAGGTCATAGAGAATGGGAATTCATGGGTACCTATTCTTGTAACATCACCATCAAAAACTGGTACAACAACAGGAACACAGATGACTGTGCCTTCTACTACTGAAGAAAAGACGTGTAAAAAGAATGATGTAAAGTCAAGGAGTCTACTGCTCATGGCACTTCCTAATGAACATCAACTTACCTTTGACCAGTATGTGGATGTGCAATCAATGTTTACTGCAATTAAAGCTCGATTTGGAGGGAATGAAGCAACGAAGATATGAGATCCTAGCTGGAGTACAAGTTTCCGACAAGGAGAACACAGACAGACATCATCACTTTGGAAGTGCTTTGGAAGACTTTATTTTATTGTAATTGTACTTGATAGGAACATTGTAAGTAATTCCGTATGTGTCCACATATTGGGGGAAGATTGTTAGCCTTAAAATATGTGACATATCCGGAATTACATTAGTTCATTTATAGTGTGACACGTAGGGACTAATAATGACAAGTACAAATAATGTTAGTGTCACAAGGACTAAAATACCCCCTCTGATACTTCCATGAGGGGTAATGATTCTTTACTTTGAATACGGTTGTGTGGTGGTATTTCTCTCTCTCTAGAAAACACACATCTTTCCTTTCTCTCACTAAATAATACAATGGCAACTTATTTGTTTAATCCTCCCCGACCTCCAGATCTTGTTTTCCATAGTGTATTCTTATGTTTACAATTTTTATTTATTTTGTTTATTCCTCCCCGACCTCCGAATTTTGTTTTCCTAGTGTTTCTTATGTTTAAAACTCTTGAATAGAGTCATCAGACTTAGGTTTGGTGGGTGTGGATTTCTTGCTTTTCCCTAAAGAACAGGCAGAGCATAGGTGATCTTTAATAACTTTAATTTTGGTAGCCCTCGGACAAGACCTTGTTTGATAAGTTCATTGATATAACTGAAGTTTAGATGAGACAACCTTCAATGCCATAACCAAGACTTAGTCTTTGAAGCTTTCGACAAGAGACAAATTGGAGAGGATTGCATCATTTCTTCCAATGACAGAGTGTATAGATTTGAGCCCCTAGATACCTTGAGTAAATCAACACCTTCTAGGCCACAAACAAAACAGGTGTGTTTACGAAATGCCATTTCGAGATCATAGTCACAAAATTGCCCTACTAAAAATAAGTTGTGTCCTAACCCCTCCACATAATAAAATTGAGAAATCATGACATTTCCAATCTGATAATCCCCATAACCTTTGATTGCTGCAACATGATCATTCCCAAATCTAATGATACCCATGAATTTACTAACAAAGTTGATGAGCTGAGAGCGATGCCCCGTCATGTGCTTAGAGAAACTTGAGTCCGGGTACCAAAGGACGATTTAAACGACCTGAAATGGACACGAGAAGAAGATGGAGCAGTAGAAACATTGGATCCCTAATTTTTTTTGGGTTCCGAGTTGTTAGAAATCTTAGATTCTACATTCTTATATTTTCTACTCGAACCTATATTGGTTATATCCTTAAGTTTCCCTGAAGTGTTGCTACTGGGCGGAGTTTTCTTAACTACTGTTGTTGAAAGTGATTTCTTAGGGGGCACTATTATAGTGGAGGTGATTCTAGTTAAACGGCACGTATTTCCATCTATAGTGAATGTCCGACCTGTAGGTCTCCAACTATATCCAACATTAGTGAAAACTTTACCTTTAGGTTTCCAAACTTTCTTCTTTTTGCTCTTTATAGATTTTGATTTAACACGCACCCTGACATCATTAACATAATCAAGAACACACAAATCATGAATTGCATCAAACATACATTCATTACATGTAGCACAAATAAGCTTATAATTCGCATTTAAAACATAATGCTTAACATTTGCATTACAGATAGGTTCAGAAACACGATTGTTTTTATTTAAACTAGGTTTAACGCTCCTAAGGTGATCTTCTACTTTATTCTTTTTGTTGCTACTGGTTGGTCGCAAGATCCTATTTTTCTTGGTATTGCTTGGAGGCTTTGATCCGCTAGCACTAGTAGAACTGATTACTTATGTAAAAGGTAACAAAGGTTTGTTAGAATCCTTAGTGTTATAAGAGTCTACCTGTTTCTATGTGTTACTTGATGAGTTACTAGGTTCTGCAGACCTAACTTTTTTGTTTTTATTTATTGGGGTAACTGCAATAAGCTTCTCAGTTTGTTTGATTGAACTAGGGCATGTAGCACTAACAAAAACTAGCAACTCCTAAACTCGTTTAGCAAACTTACAGGCGGAATCTAAGTTACTATCTAAAGGCCTTAATTCCCTAGCTTGTTTAACTATTTCACAAAGTATGTCAGCATTTTCCTGTGTGTATTCGAGATAGTCTAAATGAGTTTCCTTATTTCTCAACAATTTAGGATATGGAGGTTCTAAATCTATTTTTTACATCCCTAGGGAAATTACTTTGGATATATTCATAGATTTATCACACTCAGACACACCTTTGCCTTTTAAAGTAGCAACGTTGTCTTTTAGTTTGCTGATTGAGTTGTTTTTCGCTTATAACTGAGCTTTTAATTCATTTATTTCAAAAAATGCCTAAAACTCAAGAACATCCGGTTTGTTTCTAGGTTGGTTATTCTGAAAAATTTATTTATATTGTTGCACTTTGATTTCAAGAGAAATACATCTGTTTTCCATTCTGGCACATCGTTTTGAAAGTTCATCATAAACAGCCTTTTCAACCATTTCATTCTTTTTCGAAAGCTCAACGTTAAGTTCAACAAACTCAGAATATCCATCAAGAAAACTCTTTTTCATACTTTGATAATCAATAATTTCATTCAGCTCAAGATTCCTAGAATTATGCACAAGATCTTGAGATATAAGAAGCTCCAATAAATGATCATTCTCTAGCAATAATTCTTTCTCTTTTATCTTAAAAGTTTTCCTTTCTACAGAACATTTGACAGCCTCGGTTTCCATTTGTGTAAAAACTTCTTTCATGTTAGTAATTTCTTTATGAAGACCTTGATCAAACATGTGAAAATGCTCTTTTAAAGTTTTACACAAGGTTGAACATCTTATCAAAAGCTTTCCCAAATGTGTTCAAATCCCAAGGGAACCCACTTCTGACCGGCTTACCTTGGACGGGACAGTTACCTAGGTAGGAAATTTCGTCGAGGAATTTCCTTTAAAAAATGGGTTCATGGTTGAACCGGTGGTGTTCAGAAACGGGTTCATTGAAATAAGGTAACCAAAATGCCTGTATCTAACAAAAGTTCGGCATTTTGAGGCACAAAATATGCTTAGACCAAAATATTAAAGCAACATAGTCAATTGGTGCAATTAACTTTCTTTTCTTGCATAATTGGATCATTTTGTTTAGCATGCATTTGTATGCTACTCTCTTCAACCAATTCTAATATTTCCTCAGTATCAATGATAGACAATGCATTCAGTTTTTAACAATTGTATACCACAATATAATTGCAGGATCTTTCTTTAACTGAGTTTAGATATTAAGGATTTTGATAACAAGTGCTGTTTTTGTGACTTTCAACGTAAAAAACTTGAGGTTTTGTTAACATATGCATTATTTTTGCATTGATTGACCCATTTTATAAATCACATTGTCTAAAGCCTTGTTTTTCTTTTCTAAATCAGTGATTTCATATAGATATTTATCTTCTTTTGCCTTAGATTCCATTTTTAAAACATCAACCGTTGTTGACAAAGTCTTATGACTTTCAACGGTTGCATTAAGTTGTTGTTTTAATGAGTGTATATGATTTTCAAAATCCGCAACCTTTGCATTTTTATCAACAATAACCTTTTGCAATTGACTATCAATATATTTTTCTCTATCACTTAAATCAAATTGTTGCCTTTATTCAAAAAGTTTGATTTGTTCTTTATATCTTTCAAGCTCAGCAGTTAATGATTCATTCACAGCTTTATTCACCTTATCTACCTCATTACATTTAGCAACTTGATTAGACATTTCTTCAATCACAGACATTATCATTGCATCTTGTTGTGTAGCAAAAGAGGAAGTATCTTGAACAACCGCATTTTCAGTTTCTTTTAGATATTGTTTGATGTTCGCTAAAATACACATTTTTTATAACCCGGAAAACACTATTAATCGGACTAAAAATGCTAAAATATGCTTAATTATATTGCAAATATGTTTGTTTGGTATTTTTTTTTAAGTCTTGCAGGTAAAAGGATTGAAAACGGTGCAAAAACGGGAATTATCGGGCTCAATTTGGTCAAGTCTAAGTATAACTCAAGCTAAGATGAAGTCGCGGAAAGTCCCCGAGCATACCAGTGGAAAGAGCACTGAAAAACGAGTCAAACGGTGCCCTCAGATCCTAATGGGCCAGCCCGTAACCCATTTAAATAGGTCGGACCAGCCCATGTTATCTAAAAGCCCAACAAGAATTTAAATGAATCTGATTTTTGATGTGATGATGTCATCATGACATCACCGTCATGTGACTTCTAATTAAATCAAGTAGGAATACCTGTACCACTCCACTTTCATTTTATGGGCGAATTATATGAAGCCACGTGGCAATGAAGAAACTTTATCTCAATTCATTGTTTCAGTTTGTAAGAGAAATAGAGCGAAATGATCCAACGGTCATAAATGGGGCGTTCGAATTAAGCTAACTCCATGAGGGCCACGTGAGTTCATCTATCGGTTGGGCAAATGTTGCGATCCGAGGGAGCATGAGTACAGGCCAATGATTGGTCAAATTATTAAGCAATGATTGGAAGAAATTTTCCTTTTTACCCCCTCACCCCTTTAAAAGCATGATCCGCTTCCCTCAAATTGGGGGGATGTAGGCTTTTAGTTTTTTTTAGTCGTAGTCTTAGTTTTTCAAAGAAAAGATGGAAAGGGGCTCCGGTCCAATTTTTGTTAAATGTTACACTTCTTAAAACTCGGTCCTAAAAATTTACACGATCCGCTATATTTTTATAAAAACAAAATTTTAAATTCGGTTCGGTCTAACACGAATAAAAAGTTAAAAATAATTAAAATAAATTAAATGAGCTCTCATGGCTAAAATACGACATTTGTTGATTTCTTGATCGATGAAACGGATAAATATCCAAAGTTCGACTCGCGAATATTTAAAACGACGATTTTTTTACTAAATCGACTAACAATAATAAAATAAATTCTATAAAATTAAAAGAAAATAGAATTTATAGGCTTCGAATAAATAGAGACGAGAAATATGAGTTGCATCAAAACCAAGCGTTAATTGCTAAGAGAAATGTAACCACATAAAAGTGACTCCATAAATAATTAAGAAAGTCGAATATGATACGTTTGCTTTCGGTTACTGACCTCAAAATTGACGGATGTCACACCGTAACCCATTTTATGGGCCAGGCCAGCCCATTATTATCTTGGCCCAATTTAAGCCAAAACAAAGAAAAAAATGAGTTAATATTATAGATGTCATGGGCATGTGCCCATGAAATTAATTCAAACTAATCATGTGACTATGCACTACCAATTGTTGGCGAATAAGAGGAGTACGCGTGGCAAGGAAAATGACACATCTTCAATTTTATATTGATCACAAAAAAATTGATCCAACAGTGTAGACTAATTTGCGTACGAGGTACGCTGTTTCATGCCCACGCGTCATCTCATTACTGGCCGGAACATCCTACAGATTTGGCGATCCAAGGGGACATGAATTCATGCCAATGATTGGATAGAAAAGAGAGGAGGTGGCAGCCAATGTTTCATTTTCACCCCTCATCCTTGGCTATAAATAAACTCGTCCACCACAACTTTTAAGCAGCTAGCATAGTGTAGATTTAGTTTTAGTTTAGCTTTTTCCAAAAAAAAATGTTCAGTTTATTTTTAGATTAATGTTAGCTTATTGCAGCTTATTGGAGTTACTTGTAAAAGCTTTTCATCAGTTTATTTTGGAATATGTAACAAGATTTGTTCAAGTTTAATGAAGTTATTGGTTTGCTTATTTCTTTTTTTTCTTTCCTTAAATTTCAAAGTGCTTATTTCTGTTTCCGAAAGTTTATCTTCTAAATCTAAATAAGCTGTTCGTTGGTTTATCTCAAAATTCGTTTGTAGCTTATATGTTTACAAAGTAAATTGGTTCAAGCTTGTTCATTTGTTAAGGTTGCAACTTAAATTTTTAGAGCTTATTTTAGTTTTGTTTCAACTTATTGTTGATGGATTAGTTCAGCTTATTCGTTCGTTTAATGCTTAGTAATTTTGATCTCGATAGCTAATTTGATCTCTTTTAAGATTTGTGAAGATTTAGTGCTTTAATATAGTGTTTGTTTAATAAGCTCTACATTCTCATCCGGCGTCTAGTTAAGTTTTAAGTGCTTATTTCTTGTTTCATTTGCTTAAACCGTAGCTTATTAAAAAGTTTCATTAAACTCGTCACTAGATTGTTTTAATTTAGCTTATTAAAAATTGGTTTAGCATAGTTTCGGTTGATTCATGTTTTCAAAATCCCACACGTTTGGCCCAAGTTTGGTTATAAGGCCTTGTAGGCTGCGTTTGATTTTTAGAATTTCATTTTTGGATTAGTTAGTAGGCTGATTTTTTGGTTTGTAGAAATTAGTTGATTAGGCCACGTTTTGCACAATTAGGTATGCGATTGTTAAATAGTATCTTGGGCTGTGTTGGTCAATGGACCATCGATTTGGGACAAGTACTTAAGTAAGCTAGAATTGCCAAATTTAAATTGTGTAATTGTTTTATCTGTGTTGATTTAACATCTTGTTTGTGATTTATTTTGTGATTCTGGTACTGGTCAATTCATGAGGCGTGGAGCTTAAGGGTTTATTTAGCTAGACCGAATTTGATTATTTGCTTTAGCTAAATAAATCGGGTGGTATTCGTTTATTTACGGGTCTTCAATTTGGTTCCTTTTTCAATACTTTTAGTTTAGATAAATTTAGCTTATTATGTTTAGTTTAGCTTATTTGATCGTTATGCTTAGTGAGTAGTTTACTTTTATATAGTTCTTTTCATATTAATCGCTTTGCTTATTTGTTATGTAGTATAATCTAGTTTAGTATTAGTATTTTTTATTTTTTTTTATTTTTAAGTTAAAACAAAAACCAAATATTTTGTCAGTCAAGCTCAAAACAAAGACATACTCGGAATTTCAAGTCATCTCATCGCCGTAAAACGACACTCGGAAAGATAACTATTACTGATTCCTACAGTAATTTTCGTATCCAACGGATATAGCTATATAGTATGTACGAGCCGTGTTTGACGATTTGATCCCAACATGGTGCATTGCCGGGGAGAGGTGTACGATTTCACGTGGTGTTTGTAGTAGTGCCTTGAACATCTTTCTTCGTAAAGTTTATATTCGTATATTAGTAAGTATATATATATATAGTAGTATAATTATATAACATATATATATAAATAATATTATAAGTATATATATATATATATATCCAAAAATATTTTTCTTCTTATTTTATTTTTATTTTTTCTTTTCTATTTATAAATTTTAAATAAATACCAAAAATATTTTTATTTCTATTATTATTATCTTTATAAAAATCTAAAAATATTCTCCTTTATTCTCTTATTTCATTTAATTCTTATTTTCTCGACCCTCTTATTTGTTTAATTCTTCATCATGTCTTCGTTTAACCATTATGGTTGTTCGTTTTGTGGGGGTCCTCATAATGGTGGAAATTGCCCTGGTTGTAGCGTGATAGAGTCGGGAAATGGGTTTGTCTACGACCAAAATCCCTATCCTTATCATTAGACGAACGATTATTTCAACCAGCCCCCACAGCACCAATACGAGACATACTCGTGTAAATTTTATGGAGGGAACTCTTATCCGGGTTTCGATTGTCAAACATGGAATACACCCGTCTTTGATCAGGGTCCCTGTTACAATCAAGAATTTGGTTTTAACCAACCTCCACATTATTCTCCGAGTCAGCCACAACAATTTCTTTGTTGTGAGAACTGCGAGGGTCCTCATGATACCTTTTAGTGTCAACCGTTGAACCAAAATTTCTACAATTCTAATTCTTTTGGTTTTGACCAATGTCAACCCCCGCAGTCTTCCGTCATTCATCAACCTCCTCAAGAAACAAGTGTGGCAATTTTGCAAGCTAAAGAAGACTTAATGATTTCTATAGAAACCTTTTTAAAGAAATTTAATCGTATATCTTTTAGAGAAACGCCAAAGGTTTTATTGCTAGCTTGGGAGAAATTTTTCGAAATTAAGCATAGAGAAAAGCAACATCCTCCAGAAGATATACAAGAATTGATTCGTAAACTTCTTGAAGATGTGAAAAATATAAGTGAGGAGCTGGCAGAGTATATTAATAGTCCGAGTTGGAATCGTCCTGCCTTCTACTTCGATGATGAATACGACGAGGAAAGTTCTATTCCCGTGAGAGATATTATTTCTGAACTTCCTCTGTGTGTTGCAATCACACCCGAGGAGCCCGATGACTCTCTAAGTATGGGGGACGAGCATCTTAGCACTATTCTAGAAACGAAATCAGACGAATTAATAAAGTCTAGTGTTGAGAACCTTGTCCTAATCCCAAGTGAGTCTGAGGATTTTTCTGATATCGAAAGTGAGTGTGATGTGCCCTTTTGTGATAATTCTACAACTTTCTCTAATCCTCTCTTTGATGCTAACGTCGATTTTTTCTCTAGTGACAATAAGTCATTTTCTGATGAGGATGTTCCGAAGGAAATTTATTCGAACCCTCTTTTTGATGAAGAAATCATTTCTGATAAGATTGATGCTTCGATCATTTCTTCTCCTAAGATTGATTCTCTTCTCGAGCAGTTCTCCGGTGAACTCGCTCATATTGATTTAATTCCACCGGAAATTAATGAAGCCGACTTTGATCCTGAGGAAGACATTCGTCTTGTTAAGAGATTGTTGTATGATAATTTATCTCCTCGACCTCCGAAAGAATTTAATTATGAAAATTCTGATGCTATAATCAATTCTTTCTCTCCTCCTCCTATCCCCGTTGAGGACAGCGACTCTCTTATGGAGGAGATCGATTTATTTCTTACTCTGGATGACTCGATGCCACCGGGCATTGAGAATGATGACTATGACTCTAAAGGGGATATCCTTTTCCTTGAAGAATTGCTTAGCAATGATTCCCCTTCACTTCCTGAAAATGAGTCATCTAACCATGATCATTTTAATGATCCGTCATCTCCTCGTCCTCCTCCGGAACCACCGGATGTTGAGGTTTTCTTTGATTTTGAGCCCGATACGGGTGTTTTGACAACCAAAGTGGTGAAGGGTATTTCTGAACACTATGTTCTTATGCCTAATATTTTGCCCACCATTCCCACCTTTGATCCGGATTTGGACTTCACTCCTTCTCATGATTCCCTCGGATCCGGAAACAAAATTTTCGATCCAGGGATATTTATTGAAGTACAATCCGAGAGACTTTTATCATGGGATGAATTTTCTATCTCATTCATCCATGATCCTCTTTGTCCAGTGTTTGACCTTTTGCTTTCGTTTTCATCCGAAAACGAGGACAAAGTGTTCAATCCTGGTATTCTCATTTCTCCTCTCTTATCTCATCGGGGCGAAATCACTTCTAATTTTTATAAAAGCCCGATGATGATTTCTGGAGGGGACATCCCTCTCTTGGATGTTCCGTATCTCCATTTCTATCCCCCTTGACCTAAATCAAGTGTGAGGGATCGAGTCAGGCTCAAGACTCGGTGAACAAAAATAAGCGCTTCTCGGGAGGCAACCCGTGTCTTTTCTTCTTTCTATTTTCTTGATTAATAAGTGAGTGTGTGATTTTATAGCCCAAGTGTGGGGGCGTGCTTCTTTCTATGGTATGTGGTTTCGTTTTTGCAGGATTCCTTAAGATCATGAAGACCCGTGCTTGTTTTCAATCCTCCAATCATCCGGTCTTCGATCTTTTACTTATTTTGGAAAAATCGCATCCAGTTTCGCTCTCGATCTTTTAGTATTATGGTAAGAGTCCTTAATCTCTGAATGTCAATTTATATAATATCTTTATATTATATTATAAGGGAGTATATTGATTAGATATTCATATTATAATATTATTTCCCCTTTCACAGACTTGGATATTTTTTTTGCAAAAAGTTTTTGTTTTTTCGCCGTCTTTTCATTCCTGAAATGTGGGTGGTAAAACCCGATCATTGTGTGAAACAGATTGATGCCAAATGTTGCTCCGCTATTCATAAGTGGGGAGGGGGGGGGGATTTTTTATCGAAATGTTGATCATTTGACCTGTGCCTAGTTGTGTTGACCTCACGCTAACCCTTTTTTTGACCAAAATTTTAAATTTGTTTTCTATGTGTTTGTATTATGAATATAATATATATATATATATATAAAATGATAACTAAAAAATAATGAAAATATAAAAATATATAAATAAGTAGGCCCGGTAAAATATATGTGGTGAGCTTTTGATACTTGGACCGAGTTTTTATAACTCTAGCTTTCTCCTTAGCTTTTTAGACTAAGCGTTTGCTCAACTTTAAAATTTTGCAAGGACGAAATATGATAGAGTTAAAATATAAGTTTGATGTTGTAAGCATGGATTAGGTGGATATCTTTAGAGCCTCATAGAGGTTTAGATTGTGGCTTTGTGCTACCTTATCAGCTTAATAAACGTTATATAATTGTTGAATAAATAAAGTTACTTTAGGTTTTTGTGATTCTTAGTTTAAATCACTTCGTAGAGATTCCTTCTGGTGAAAGTAAGGTACACATCGATGTTTTGTTAGTGTGTGGATGTGGGAAATAGACTCCCATGAGATAACCATGGTCGGCCTCGCATACGATGTGGCAGTTGTTAAAAAGACACAGACTTGAAATTAGCGTATAATATTTAATTATGTAATAAACCGAGCCGATATATAAGACTTCTGGATCATGGTCGGTCTCGCTCATTACGAGATGGGACAGTGTTTTTAAAGGGTGGTGAAGAGAATAATAATAAAAACTGTGGGTGATAAAAGTTTGCTGCATCTTGCCGCTCACATACCGAAGTTGCCAGCTTCAAAATATGGCACATTAGTTATAATATTCCGAGACTGATAAAGTTTGCTTGCGTCTTGCCGGCTCTAACAACATGATGTTGAGCCTTCTAAATCGGGTCGAGGGAAATTACGAGGTCGCGAAATATGTTTGCTGCATCTGTGCCGGGGCTCACAAACGATGTTGCAAGCCTTCTGTGTTAAGGATTGAGGATTTTAATAATGTTGAGATTAAGTCATAAAGTCTATAACAGCTGCATATATTATTGACTCTGGGGTTATTCTAAAATTAAAGCATCCGTCTCTGACTCGTAGTTGAGTTTGTTTCGGATGAAAATTAAGAAACCTATAGATCGTAGAGAATCACCCTAATTGACATGCTCATAATTCAGAATCGCCTTTATTGTGGACCTCTATTCTGTGTCACCTCATAATGCGTCATCTTTTAGGAAAGGATTTAAACAACTATAGAGTTTGTGGTCGTAAACGAGTCTTACTGATATGGAATACGGGCACAATTTATTTGTCTCTCAATAATAATAATATTAAAATCCTAGAGGAATTTAGGAATAATGGAGCGAAAAGCTTAAGTTAGGTGATCGTTACACATATTATAATTTATGAGTAATGTTATACATGTAATGTCTTATATTTTAAACTGTGATTTGTCATTTGTTAAAGCTTTAGTTTGGGGGATTGTGGAAAATCAAGGATGTCGAACTCCCGTTCTTAAAGCCTTTTTTTGTTATTGTTACATAGATTGTTATTTAAGCTTGTTATCTTAGTTTTGTAATATCTTTTATTTGACTAAGGTTAGAATAAGAACGAATGCGGCGCTGTCTCGAAATAAAGTGATTTTTCAAACGCTCTTAGATAGACATTTTTGTCTTGTTTGATTGGGAGGGTCATTGGTTAAAAGGGATTTAATTATTTAATTTTCGGGGCGTGTTTTATTTACATTGACGTGTGAGGAACCTCAGCAATGGTTACTTAGTGTGGGGGAATTTTTGGATGTGCGCTAGAAAACACGCAGACATTAGTTTGTACCCCTCAGAAAAGGCTAATAAATGGACTAAGATACATGGATAATATGTTGTCCAATAGTGGGTTTTATTGGTGTTTTTATGCCATTTATACTGGTACTCCAAAGGAGGTGTTAACGCAAGAGCTAAAACAACGGTTGATTTTCGATGAGTGACTGTTGTCGCACACACGTTTTTTACGTTGTAGATCGAGGCTCAGAACATAGTCGCGTTAAGTTATTGCCTCTCGTCGATCGAACCTTGGAGAAAAGAGCACGAAATTACGAGTTACGGTACCTTACTTGACCCTATACCCTCTTTATTTGACCCCGACTCCGATCTCCTTGTGTGTCTTGTAAACCGGTTATAAGTACTATGTATAAATAAAACTGGGTCCACAAAGTGGGTTAAATATACCAGATAGTATTGCATTATGTATAATGAGACCTATCTGCCTAACGCAGGTGAGTGTCTATCCATTTGGTCTGTGTGTAAATAACTCAACACGCAAGCGAGGTACCAGGTTCGATGGCTGTCTTGGGGAACGTATTAGAATACTTCATGCCATGTGGCCCCTATTTAGTGTTGAACGTGGGGCCGGACCCGATTGCCTGGACCCAGGCCACCAACGCAAGCCTCGATCCATGACCGGCCCATGGTACTACGCACGGAACCAGACGCCAGGCCACACCACTCAATCCTCGACCAGGACCTGGATGTTGACAGGCAGGTATCGAACTACCGTTGACCTCGGATGGTCGGCAGGTGGTTGGACTCGGCTCGGGTTAGTCAGTACGGTGTTACTGATTTGCCGGTGGTCGACGGTGACCGCGCCACCATTGACCGCGCTGTCACCGTGTGCACCGCCACCATTGACAGGCCTCCCGCATTTGATCCGATCCGTTTATGTTGGTCGTGGACCAGGTGTATTAACCGAGTGGCGTTGAAACAGGTCATTGATCGGGGCGTTGACCGTAGAGAGTTGGGCCGCTAGCGCTGTTGAACTATTGGAGTCTCTCGTGGATGCCTCGTCGCTTGCCACGTCATGGCGGCGGTGGAATCAATCAGAGACTGCACGGTGTCTATTAATCTCAATTTGGGTACGAGGTGTTGTTCATAGTATTGCAGGTACGAGGAGAAATGTATGATGTTGAATACGCGTGGCAGACAAGCTCAGTGGGTGGATCGGGTTATGTGTCTTTACAAGCTGGCGAGATATTGATTGTCATGTATTTGCAGACTTCCTAGAATATAAAGTTTCGTAGACACGCTCCTCCGAGGCCGCCAAAGACAGACCAAGATTTTACTCCTTTGAGAGATATGTGGCTGAAGTGATTGGGTGGGGGATACCTGGCAAGACGAAATATATGCTCCCCGTGCCTCACTTGTGGGTGATTTTATTGTAAATACAGAGACTCGCAGGGAATTATTTATGAGGGTGTAGGATTGTTGTTTTTTTTTCTCAAATTTATATAGTGTGGAGTAGTGTAGCGCTTATTTTTATGTCTTTTTTGTCCTTATTAGTATTGCTTGTTGTAAAGATGACTTTTATAGCTTATTGTTTAGCTTATTTTGTGATTGTCGACTAGCCGTTGTTTGGGAGTCTTAGATTAGAATGAAGATGTTGTAAGGTTGGGTTTTATGGTAAGGCTTATTTATCTTAATTGGTTGATTGTTGGCGCCTTTTTATGCATTGTAGTTCTCTTATTATTCTTGTCTCTTTTGCGCTGTAATTTCCAATAAGCTTCTAATGGCTGGTATAGCTTATTTTGGATGGTACTCGAGTGACTCTTTTAAGCGTTATATTATTAGAATTTAAGCTGTCTTTATTAGCTTGTTACTTAGGACGAGCTTGTATTTTAATTTTGTTTTGATTTAGGAGCTTTTTCGGAGTGGAGAGCTTATTTTTGCTTATGTTTGTGATTGCTTAGATAGATTTTTTTAAGCTTAATTGTTTTCTCAGATCTAATCCTTAAATATACCCGTCTCTTGTTCACTTGATTGAACACCTTAGTTTCGGGTGGATTAGATCTAAAAATAATAGATCTTGTCTTTTTAGCTTATTTTCTAGCATAAAGTTTGTTGCTTTTTAATTCTAGCTTATTTTTCTTAGATCTAAATCCTTTTATAATATTACTCCAATCGTCGTTCACTATATGATCTTGACTACACCTTTAGTTTCGGGGATGAGATTCTAGTCTAAATAGTTCGTTGTTTTTTTGACTTGTTTTAGAGCATATTGTCTTTAGAATAAAATCTGCTTATTTTGTCTAGTAGCTTATTATTATATTGTTCACCTTAACCCTTGTTTGTTTTAATGTTGATGAAATCTACCCAACACTTAGGCGAGGAGCTTATTGTCTGTATAGTTTTTTTGTAGTAAAGTTTATAAGTTATTTAGTTTTTTTAGGCTAATTTCTAGTATATAAAGTTGCTATCTTTAATTCAAACTATAGTGTAGTCATAAAGACACACTAAAAGTTAAAAGTTTTTATTCTTTAGTTGTTTAAATTAAGATTTTTAAGATCGGGTGGTTTAAATTCGTCTCCTATTTGTTTCTTCAATGCGGGATTTTTGTTCTTTCTTTCTCGCCTTTTCTTTTATTAGTCGTTGTAGCTTAATTATTTAGTTTAGAGAAACATGTCTTGCGTTTGTTGATTAATGTGTGTTGTTTTAGTTAATATTGTGGTAGTGAGTTAGGAATTAGTGTTATATACTTGTTGTAGAAGCAGTTGAGAAAATTGTTTAGCGAATTAGAAGTCCCTGGATTGATAAAGAGGTAGAATAATATTGATTTATGTGATTTTTATATAATTACTTATACAAAATTAATTTGTTTTGGTTGATTCAGAGCGTGGAAAAGCCGTAAGAGATAATTATGTATATAATTTGGTAATGATATCTTGCGCATAATAGAGTTTGTTGTTGTCTCAATATAAAAGCCAACGTTGTGAGAAGATAATTTGTTAGAAACGATTTGGTTTCATCAATAGAGGTATGCTTAATTTTAGTATTGCGCTGTTAATTATGACACTTAAAAGGATCTAGTCAATACACTTGTAGCAAGCATATCTTTTATATATATTCGTTCTTCGTTTAATACTCGTATTTGCTATCTAGTTTTTAAATAGTTTAATTATAAATTTTAGTTTAGAAGACCAAAACAAAATATTCGATATTTCAGCATCAAAACAAAAACGCTTTCGTGGATTTCGTAAATTCATCTCTTCGTCGGGATACGACATCGGGAGATAAACTAATTACTTTTTCCTCTAAAGTAATGTCATATCAAACGGGTTACTCTTGATACTTGATAACGCGCTATACTTGGTAATTGTTCTTATTTTAGTTATATATTATCAGCTATTTATTTAGTATATAATATATATATATAAATATTATATAATAATATTATATAATATGAATTTAATGTATATGTTATATTATCTAGACTATATTATTAATATATATAATGTGGTTATTGACGGAGAAGTGAGTACTAAATTATCCGAACATTCGCTCAGTGCCACTCCCGCGCTGTGCCTTCCACGCCATATATTAAATACCTACCCTCCGCGACTCTCCCCCCGCCTCCCACGCCGTCACACCGCTCCGCCGCTGAGGAATTGTTTAGGTTTCAAAATTTATTTAGCTTAGGTCTATCAGAGATTCTATCACCGATGAGATTTTTATTTTCTTTTTAGTAGAGTTTTTTGTTTAGTCTATCTTTTCTTTGTGTGTTTATTTTGTAATTTCCATTTAATCATCCATTCTTTATTTAGATAATGCGAATTCATTATCCACAAACCATTAAGCAAGAGGGTTCAGAAGCTAGAAAGCTATTGAATTTATTTGAAAAAAATGTTTACACTTTTCCCCACCATAGGAATCCTTCTTACCTGGAAGGAGAAACCTCTAAATTTAAGTTAGTAGTAGGAGCAAGGAAAGTAGGAGTTAGAAGAAGAGTTGAGGAGGGAATTAGATGTTAAGAAGAACATAATGGCCTAGAATATTTTACACTTCCCCAACTAGAGAAGAGTTAGGGTATCATGAATGGCTTTTGAAAAATCCTTGACCTTCTTCGATTAGTGCTAAGGTAAGAACAAGAGATTTGAATAACATAAAAATCTCTTGCATGATTGGTCTCTCTCTAAGACTAATTAGCCAACCCATCATCCATTACTTGTGTTATGATCTCTTGTATACTACAATTGGATTATGAGTCAAGAGATAGAATCAAGAAAAAAACCATCAAATCCTGAGAATATTTGCGATTTTGTAGGAAGAGTTATAGGATTGAAGGTCTTTGTGGGTAAATTCACTTACAAATGTGATTTTGTTATGTTGGAAGATACCACTAGTGTCATAGATCATTATCTTGGAGGAATGGTATTGGGAAGCCGTTTGTGAAGGAGTTTGGGCTTGTTTATGATAAAGATGAATGTACGGTCATGTTTGAAAAGAATAACGAAAAAATTACATTTAAGATGCCTCATAAAATGGAAAGGTTTAAACATATAGATATAGAGGACTTGAAAACCGATAACATACCACCTTTCGTTATAGAGGATGATGACCATGACCAGGGGAAAACCTACTACTCAGATAGCTTGAATTTAGGACCCGAGTATAAGAAAGATAAAAGTGTGACAAAATCCATCCAATGCCTAATCAAGATGAAAAGTAGGACAAGCAACGAAGGAGTCACGTAAAGAGTGTGACTCTGAGTCTAGCTAAAAGACTCTCTAATAAGCAAAAGTGCTTATTGGGAGGCAACCCAATCTTTTATTTTCCCTTATTTTAGGAGTGTTGTGTGTCTTTATCTTTATTTATTTGTTTCTATATGTTTGAATTCCATGTAATCATGCTTTGCTTTGTTTTTAACCTCGTCTTAATTTCAATCAAAGGTATTTTACATTAATTATATTGTAAAGGAAAATATCTGGTTTCTAAGAACCAATTCAAACATGTAAAATAAATAGTTTCAATTAATTCGCGTCGTGTCTTATGTGTCTTAGGTGTTTGTTTCGAGTCATATGATTGTGCTAATCATTCTTGTGGTTTATGTAGTAATTTTTACAGGAAATAATTAATGGGATACTTGTGCATATTTTTTTCAAGAAACGAAGAACATTTTTTTTACAGAGCCTGGAGACGGCGTTTGGAATTTTTCCAAACGGCGTCACCACTCCAGCTCATGTAAAATTCGTATTTTCTTAAATTAAAAAAAAATAATCTTGTGTAATTTCCAAAATTTTTAATTTTCCTAATCCTTACAGAAACCCACAATTAAATTAGTACATTCATCCTATCTTTACTATTTTCGTAGTGTCTAAACCCTAAATAATTGTGTTGTATTTTTTGGGGTAAAGGGTTACCCCAACAAATAAAATTAAAACCGATAAAAGTTTAAGTACAAATGAAATGCGGATGAAATACCACATTAACCTCAAGCAAGAGCTTGATAGACACCTAAATAAAGTGTTTATGACATGCCATAAACACACACTATTCTAGCAACCTACTCATAAAGAAAACTAGAGAAAACACACCAATAAGGCAAAACTAGACAAGTCAAGGCTTGGAAGCATCTGGAGCCGTGTAAGTAGCCCTTGTTATATTATTGCCAAATAAATTAGAAGTTTCATCATAAACAACCTCAACTTCTTCATCACTTTCCATATCATCCAGAGCATCATAAGGGTTAGACGTGTAGATATTAGACGCGTTAGAATGATACTGAAGACCTCCATTCTTTGTAGAACTACGAGAAAAAGAGGATGAGGGAACATTAGAAGCTTTAGAAGGCTTTTCATTGGAAACAGAATGCCCAATGTTACCATCATTTGCCTTTTGCGATTTTTCATGTAACTTTGGATCGAATCTAGCCTTTTGATTGATAGGCTGCCAAGTAGTGTTATCAATAGTATAACCTGTTTTACCACTTTCCTTTTTATTAACCACTGTTTGGAATACATCATTATTCATAACAATAGGAATAGTCATTGCATTCTTAGGGAATTGATCATTCATATGACCAAATATTTTACATTTTTCACAACGAGGTGGTTTCTATTCGTATTCAACGCGTATCGTTTCCTTAGTAAAGCCTATGCCTTCAGGAAAAGGGATACCTATAGTAATACTATCTTTTAAAGCCTTATCCGCTTTAATTTCAATTCAACAACGAGCAACACTACTTCGACCCCACGACTCAATACACATCGAGCTAGTAAAAGAATCAAGCATAATTGGCTTACTAATTTGAGACGCAATGAGACAAATTCCATCCTCCAAAAAAACTTGAATCGGCACATCATGAATCTTCACGCACACCGGAATAAGGGTTATCTCTTGTTTGTAAGGCCTTGTGTTCATCGTCTATTTCTTTTGAATAATCGGCATATTACGAATCATCCATGGTCCACTCTCAAGAACATCCTCTAGGCCTTTGATGGAATCAAACTTAAAGAAGAAAAAACCTTTTGAGTTCATCATCAACCTAGTAAGCCCATATTTGGCCTAGTTATTACGCACAAAATACTTCACAACCGGAAAAGCAATCCGTTTACCAATAAAGTAACTGTATAGAGTATTTTCAAGCCTACTACTAACCGTTTGGACAACATTCATCGGAATTGATAGTTGAACCCCATCAAGCACATTATCAGACACCAAGTGACGATAGTTCACTTTACTAGTACTAGGTTTTGATGAGGATGCTCCCGCTACCTCAACGTACGAAACCAGCTTCGTGAAAGAAACCGACTTAACAATTGGTGTATCTTCTTTTGGACCAGTACCTTCGTTGATAGGCACATTAGTGGTACTTGTCACATCTGCTAATAGTTTCTTCCACTCAGCCTCAATTGCCCCCATAGCGGCTTCCCACTCAACACTAGTCATCCCTTTCTTTAACTCGTCGTAATCACCTGCCTCAATTTTCATAGTAAGGACATCTAAGTCTTCAATCGACGAGAGTGGGACAACAAATAAAGAAACAACAATGTCTTCATTAGATTTATTAGCGCCAAAAGAACTAGTAATATTGGAAGTAGTCTCATGTACAAACACATCTTCCATGTTGTTATCTCTATTAAAACCCTCACCATTCGTTGGATAACTATGCACAGTATCAGGTTGTGACACCTCATCCATCACAGTAGGCTCGACATAATTAGTTAAGGCTTAATTACCATTTAATTGTTTACTAGATCTAGTCCTCTTACCCGTACCTTTACCACCCCTTCCTATCTTCCATACACAAAATTTTACACCCCTTCCTACCATTCAATCGTTTATTATCCCGTCAAATTTTACGCCAACTGTAGTTGTTTCTTTTCTTTGATTTGCAAATTATATTTGATGAGGAGAAGTCTGAAAACTCTTAGGATTTTCATGTGGACAATTCTTGGATGACGATTATTGAGCAAAACCAGGGGAGTACTAGTTTTTTTTGCTTTTTCTTTTTCCCTTTATTTGTGTTTCGGGTATTTGTAAGAACATTGGGGGTAATGTTCAAAATAAGTGTAGGGGGGAATAAAACCTTAGAAACTATTTCTTTATTTGCCTTTGCTTTGTCCTTAAAAAGATGATTAATATACTGAAATGTAGCGCAGACGGTAATTTTGACCCAAATTTAAATTTTTTTATGGCACATACTGATGAAAACTTAGTATTATTAGCGTCTCATGGATAGGAATTATATGACTAGCACAAAACCCCTACCACTCAAAAAAATTCCACAAAAAAAATGTGAGGTTCGCCCCTAGATCTTTAGGAATTCAAGCATCCATCTTTGATGCGTAAGAGAGTTTTAACCTTTAGCTTGATCAAGTTAAGGAATGAGCAATCATATGTGTCGCATTCATGGATTTAATCGTGCATGTGTGGTTTTGTTGCTTTTTCTGGAGCATTGGTATCGGTTAAAATTATATGAGTGTACCGATAGTATATTAAATTCTAGAACTTGCTTTAGTGATTCATCCCAAGACTGCTAGTGAGATCGCATTTGTGTGATTAGGATTTGCTAAATGATAAAAGGCACTAGGATTAACCCTTATTTTAAACATGTATTTTTTATAGTTATGATGGTCTCCCCGATCATATAACTATCCCACACCCTTGCTACACACTCATTTTTAGTGTGAGATACCCCTAGTATATGACAACTGTGCTTTGAGCAGGTTAGTCAAACCATTAGTATTGATTTGATCATCATAGTGTGCTATGATAGTTAAGTGTTTATGTGATCTTATGTGAGTTTGGCTACCAATCCATGGAGCGTGATCGTCTCATTGTGATTGAGTTTATGGTTGTTATGGGTATTTCATTTTGTTCACATTTTAGTTGCAATGGAAATGATGGTATAATTTTATGTGTGTATGTATTTTATGTGTACGTATTATGTATTTAAGTATTTAAATAATAGGAATTCGTGAGAATAGAAAATTAAGTTAGAAATTTAGTTAGATAGATTTTAATAGTAATAAGTTAGGAAAAATAAATTTAGAAATGAATTTAATTTATAATTAATTAAGCTAGTTTTAATTTAAAGGGTTTTGAAAATAAATAAAAGGTTTTATAAATATCAAATTTTTTAAGGGTTTTTGGTGTAAATAATAATAATAAATAAATAAATAATAAAATAATAAAAGGGGTCTTTGGTCGGTCGGTTAAGATAAAAATGGAGAAAAAAAAGAGTTTTAGTTGGAAACAAATTAGTATTAGATAAGTATTTTGAAACTAGGTGTAGCCTATAAATATAAAATCTAGTCTTCTCTTCCCTTTGTTTTGTTCGACCGTACCATCAAGAAGAAGAGAAAAAAATATATTTTTATCAAGAATTAGGGTGGTGATTCAAGAGTAATCAATTAAAAAGTTTAGGTATGATCTTCAATCCCGTTCTTGTTTAATTCTTTTAAAGCTTGTAACAATTACTGATGGAATGGATTAGGGTTTAAGAATATTATGTAATTAGTGGGTTTTGATCATCAAAAATCATTTTAGAGATAATAATTAGGGTTTTGGGTATGTTAATTTGGTTTAATTATTGTAAATTCAGAACTAAAAATTGGGCAGATTCTTTAGGTCATCTTGCGAGGATCATAACTTGGTCATAAAAATTGCAATCATCAATTTTTTTGAGCCTAAAATTAAATTCAGCGAGTCTTGTTTCCAAAAATTCAGGCCTTGAAAGGTTTTGAGGTCGAGAAGTTAGTCAAATAATTTTCGCAAGAAAAGTTGTCAAAACAGTAAATACGGGTGATATGTGTGAAAACATATATCCATTTTATATCAAAATAGGCCCTAAAAGACAAAATTGTGCTTTAAATGCTTGAATATTGCTTGTTTTGTCTTTGTGATTATGTAGGTACGGATATTGCAAAAATCTCAAGAAAACAGTCAAAACTGGACAATCACGAACACGGGAACGGAATTTAGTGTGCAAGATCCAGAGAATGCTATCAAGTTCAACAAAAGTCAACCTTCAGTCAAACATGGTCAAAACAGAAAGACAAAATCCAAAATTACAAAATCAGTCCCTCATATTTACCAAATTGCAAAAAAAAAGAGTCCCTAAACCCTAACGGTG
>BQNB010051763.1:0-33851 GCA_026074375.1 Tanacetum coccineum | reverse complement strand
AGTCATCAGTGACAACTAGGCAATAAGACTTTTTCATTAGACTCTTAACATTGGTAAGACCAAATAGATCCATATGAAGCAAATGTAAGGGTCTGTTGATTGAGTTCACAAGTTTGGTCTTATCGAAGACTTTGTGTTACTTTCCTTTCTAACAAGCAACACAAGAATGGTCATTTTCAAAAAACTTTGAAGGCAAACCTCTAACAAGGTTTCCCCTCATAAGTTTGTTCATGTTTTTAAAGTTTATGTGACCAAGCCTCCTATGCCATAAATTAGATTCATCAATTTTGGCTTTAGCAAAGAGGCAAGTTAAACCTTTAGTGGGAACAACACTCTTTAGGTCAACACTATAAATGTTATCCTTTCTTGGAACAAGTTATACTTAAGTTCCTTACAAAAGTACACAATATCAAAATCCAATGTTCCTGTTTTGATTTTACCTTTTCTAGAAATTCTACCTTTACCATCTCTAAAGGAAACAAAACCACCATCATAATCTTCATACTCAGTAAGATAACTTCTTTTTCCTTGTACTCCTTCTGTTGTGGGTTGCCCTGCACATAAAATAAGAGAATTAGACTCTTTTGAGGATCCAAGCCATTATAGACTTGGATGTGCCTCATGCATCAATGTAAGAATATTTCTTGAAAGTATTTGATGCACTACTGTTTTTTTCTTTCTAAACCCAGCATGCTGAGGACTTAACAACATTAGCCCCTTTTCCCCTGTTTTCACTTACTACCGCTCTATCCCTAGCAGTAGTATCTTTTACCCTGACAGTATTAACCTTTTTATTAAAAATACTATTTTTGTCTGCTGAATACTTGTGAAATGGCTTTATGACTTGTGAATATCCCTTTTTATAAGCATTTGATATTGGTATAGGATGATTCACAGTTGTTTTTCAGCTAGCAGTATTAACTTATCTAACAGCAGTATTAACACTTGCACCAGTAGTATTAATTTTGCCAGACCTGGTTAATACTGCTTGTGGAACAAATCTTCATATTGGGTGAGGTGTGAGTCATTTTTATTAGCAACAGGTCTTGTGATTCCACCCCTACTTGAGTTGTTCCCACTGGTCTTAACCCTTTTATCACCTGTTATGAAGATGACTCAAATACACAAACAAACAAGCTTTATTAAATATTTTAAAGTCCACTCCTTGTCTTTGTGTCATATGATTGTTCTTGTTTCTTTGGTTCCCTCTAGGATAGTGTTTGTTTTAGGTGTTTCTACCTTCTTATTGTTTCCATAGAAGATAACACAATTTTATCTTTCAGTGCTAGGCTCCTAACAGTTTTATCCTCAATAATAGGTATAAATTCTACCTCACTATCATCATCAGAATTCAATCCTCATTTGATGGAGGTCATAAAGCTGTTTTCCTAACAATTTTAGGTTGATGCTTCCCATTACTTTTTACAATCAGCGAATCATGGATTTACTCAACCATCTTAACCATTATTGGTTTTAACAATAGTAGTACATCCATATCTCACTTTTAACTATTTTCATCCAATAAACAAGTTAGATTCAGTTTGAGGGAAATGATTTGTTCTTGTAAAAGGTAGGGGAAAACTGCATGTTTTCCCTTATAAGATTTGGACTTATTATTCTCGCTGATTTTCTACATATCAGGAAGAATTCCAAAAGTTTCTAATGGAAGGAGATGCTGCAGTAGAAGAAGTGTTTATATCCTTGTCTCGTTTTAAACTTGTCAATAACTTGGTTTCCAGCAAATATTCAAAGATTTAGGGATGGAATTTTGACACTTCTCTAATGTTAGTTTAAATCATCTCTCTCTTTTTTCTGCTTTTTCCAATTTTCTTTTGTTTTAACTAGCAGTTATCGTGTCCTCTTAGTTTGACTTCAAGTTTTTAAACCATTAATGCATTTCTTCAAACACAACCTCAATTTGTTTCTTATAGGAGCTAGTCTAGGTTCTATGATTCTATAACTGCCTTTATAAAGATACTAAATTAAACTGGAGACCTTTGTAATCTGAATACCAACTATCATATTGTTCTTTGAGAGTAGCCATAAGCTTTTACATATGATTGTAGACACAAGAATTTTACCTCAGCAATTGAAACTGGGATTCCTGAAGATGTTAAATTGCCATTAATGCAAAGTTTGTAGGATGCTCTTCTTCAGCTTGGTAGCTCCGAATCGTACCTCAATTCAAATCTTAAGTAACCAAGCATTTTCAGTGGTGTTTCTACTGTTTAATAGTTCTTATATCTAATCTCTTTCCTCTGTTTTCCTGTTTCTAGGAGGCTTTACATTCTCTTGACAACAGTGACCATATTTATGACATTTGTAGCACTCCACTTTAGACCTTATCAAATCCAACTCTTATGACCATTTACATCCAGCTTCCTATCTGTCTTCTGTGAATCTCCTGCTCTAATTGTCAGCATGGCATCTCCTATTGATTCTTCGTCTTCTAGATCATAGGATCAATTTGTCTAGATCCTCTTGTATTAAGTTGAGGAGTATTGGGCTGAATAGCAGGAATGCCAAATCACAGCATCACTTAAGTTTATCTCTAGATGCAAGTTACTTAAGTGAGTGCAGCACTAACTCCAAAAGTGTGTTATCTATGCTTCATTGTGCTGCTATTGTAGTTAGTGCTGTTGGAGACACAAAAGCACATTTTGTGGATTTTTGACTTGTACTTGATGATCTTTGAGATTTCAAGGTTCATATATCTTCAAGTTGTTGTTATAACTAATCCAAACGGATAGTCTATTATTTCCTTTTTGTTCCTCCAAATAATGCTGAGTCTTCACATTCAGATGGAAGACTTCTCATAGTTTTAAGGCCATGTCCTTTCGGTAATAACTTCGCCTTGAATCTCACAAATGACTAATAAGTTTTGCAACCTTCAAAAAGTTGATCAATTGTCTTAAACTTAATCTGCAATTCTCATATGTTGTTGAGGAAGAGTTCTCTGAACTTTTTGGGATTTGGCTTATTTGTTTCTCCATACCTCTTCTTAATGGCTTCCATGAGCAGTTTTGCATCTTTATATGAATGGAACTTCAGTTGATCCTTATTTGGGAGTGACATCAACAGAGTTCCTCTAGCTTTCATCTCATTCCTCTTGTCCTGCTTTTCTTCTACAGTAGTAGGTTCATATTCCTGCTCAGTTTCTCCAACAGTTCTCTTCAACACTTTGTTACCATTTTTAATTACTTCCCAGAGGGAGTAATCAGTCATGAGAAAGTATTGTTCTATCCTCATTAACCAGAGATCATAATCCCCTGGGTTGAGGATAGGGAGTTTTGCAGTCAGAGTTGTAGAATTAGTTCCTGCCTCCATCTTATCACTGAGAATTAGATCTTGTATGTGTTGTTGGTTTCTTCTTATTCAAAGCTTCACAACAAGCTCTGATACCACTTGTTGATCCCAATGAATAGATCTTGAACTCCTTAGCTTGATGTAAGGTTTAGTATCCTTGGATAAATCCAAAGGCACTAAGATTGAAACTTTGAGTGTATGATATAAACTATGCGGAATCTAGTTTATACCACTAAGAAGAATAACAGTAATGAATGTTTAACACACAGAAATATAACCAAAACAATAAGCTCCAATATATTAATACGAACACTCTTTGACAGTGTTAGGGTTTACAACCTTGAAGCTATGAAAAACTATGAAAGACTGATATATCTTGATCTATGCCTTAGGGTTCCTTTTATACACCAAGGAAACCCTAATGGGTTTACAAAACGCGTATTATGATAATGCATATCCTATTATAATTTAAATCATGAATATCATAATTTGCTTGTAGTACTAACTATAAAGACTAATATCACTATCAGTATTAAACTTACAGTACTAAAAACTTATATACTGGCAGTACTACAATGTTACTAGCAATACTAAATGATTATAGCTTAGCATACTAATAACTTTAGGCACTGATTTACTTTAAATCTTCAAAAGCAACACAATCTTGATCCGCAGTATTAACTTCCAGTACACTAACAGTTAGTAACTTCAGAGCCTTCATTCCAACATTGTCATATGCCTAGAGCATCCGCTGTCAATCACTCCTTTATCCTTTAAATCTTTTTGTGGATTACCCTGCATATAATGGTAAGAAAATTAGTTTCTTTTGGGGACCCAAGCCATTACTGACTTAGATCTGCCTTGTGCATCAACATAGTCAATCTCTTTTAAAGGACATGGATGCCAACCATTGTTTCTGGAGGACATGGTCTAAGGACTTTAGTTTTGGTCTCCAAAACCAACATTGCTGTGGCCTTACAGCATTCCATTCTGTTTCCTAATTAATAGCACTAAGAACTGCTTTTGGCTAGCCTTAGTATTCACTATGCATTTAGCCTATGAGATTACCATTTTTTCATTAACAATATATCTCTTATTAAAATTACTATTATTAGCTGCTGTTATTTTGTTAAAAGGCCTTCTAGCAGTTGAATATGCATTATTAATAACATTTTTCATGGGTCCTGCATTATTTACTGCTGTTCTTGGTTGAACAGTATTAAACTTGGTTAGCGCATTTAAGTGTGAAATTGGGTCAGACTAGTTAAGACTGTTTCTTGTCAACCATGTCCTTTTTGGACTGGGGTGAGTTTAATTTAAAGAAATTATGTTTGTTCACACTTTTGAACAATTGGTCCATACTGGTTTTTCAAACCTTTGATTATTATACCAGTTATTGCAATCTTTCTTCAAATGTTCAAAACTACCACACACATGACAAGCTTTGTTGAACATCTCAAAATTATTTCCTAATTTTTGAGACATCTTCTGGTTCTAATATCTCTTGTTCCCTTTAGGACTAGGTGTGTTTTGCCTATTTTTATCAACTGATGTTTTCCTAGGAGATTTTACTTGCTTAGTAGACTTAACAAAGTTTATCTTAGCAAAACTAGGTTTATTAAACATCTCAACAGTTTTAATCTTAGGCACATCTTCTTCCTCACTTTCAGACACCCAATCCTCAATAATTGGGGCTCCATTTTCTTTCCTAGATTCTACTTAGGTTATTAGTTCAACAGTTACTTTCAAATACTGACTCTCTACGTATTAGACTTATTACTTCAATTAAAAATCATCTAGACTAGGATAAACTAAATCATGCTTAGGTGGCATAAAATTCCTAGTATAGGGAGGTGGGATAGCATTATACCCTAATCCTATTTTACACTTATCCATTATCTGTCTGTCTAGAAGTTCACTTAGGCTTTTTGATGAATTTTAAATTTTTTACTGTAAGTTGAACCTCATCTTTTTCTTTTGTAACCAATTCTAACTTCCTTTTTAAGCTTCATGCTATATCTAAGTCTATTAATAAACTTCACGTTTTGAAGTGTTTTATATACTTCCTCACTTCACAATACTTATTTTTTTAAGACTAACAGTATAGCTTTTACAGATTCTAAACCAGTTTTATTAAGAGACAGGCACTTACCCTAGCTGTTCTTAAGTTTTTAACTGATTGTTCATTTTGTTCTTTTAGATCTTTTACACATTCTAAACAAGATGAATAACAATTTGAGTCATTAGATACCTCAGAGTTTGTAGAAGAATTTGAACTTGTTAAAGAAATAAGCATGAAAGCAAAAATTGGTTGGACCTTCTTCTGCTTGGTCACTTCAATTCTTAGCCAAAGCATTCACATAAGAACACTAAGCATTTAATAGTAGTTTCTTCAATTGGCATAGTTCTTTTTGTAGGCTCTTTGTTCCTGCTGTCTTGATTCCTGGGTGCCCTGCACTCCCTTGAAAAGTGTCCTTTTTGTGGTAGTTGAAACACTCCACCTTGGACTTGTCATACCCAATTCTTTCTTTTGTTTATGTTCCAATTTCTTTCTACGTTATTCTTGCAGGAATCTTGTGCTTCATAGTTTAGCATAACATATTCCCACCTCAAGTCCATCTCCTTCTCGAATATTATGGATCTGTCGATTTGTTGAAGATCTTCATTATCAAGCTGTGGAATACTTGGTTGGCTAGCAAAAGAAGGAATAATATATAGCATTACTAAAATTTCACCAAGTTTGAGCTATCTTAGCAGCACCCTGAGTGGCTAGCTAGTATTAAACACCCTATGCAGTATTAACTGCTCCAGAGCATTGTTAGTGTTTCGCAAGTTGATAGAAAGGCTACATTTGTGAGTTAGTGGATTGCGTGTGTTCCCATTGGACCTTTGATTCATAAGCCTTTAGGTTGTTGAAGAGGTCATCCAAACTTAATGTTTTAATCTCTGGTTTGTTCCTCCACACAATAGTATGCATAGCCCATTATTGTGACAACCTTCTCAATGTCTTCTAATTGATGTCTTCTTGAGAGATAATTTCACCATGCATCTCCAATTAACTAATTAGCTTTTGAAGCCTTTCAAAGGTTTGTTCAATCACCTCTGTGATGGATGCAACAAAGTTTTCATACTGCTTCTTTAGAAGATTTTTCTGTGTTTTCTTTGTAGCAGTATTATCTCTAAATCTGTTCTCAATAGCATGCATCAGTGACTTAGCATCTTGTATTTTTGTGTTGAATTTTAATTGTATGCTTATTAGGTAAGGCCTTTCAACCAAAAGTGCTTCTTGCTTTCAACTCTGCCTTCTTTGTTCCTTCTGCTTCAACAGTTTGTTGGTGGGGATGCTGTCTCCTTACCATCAACAAGTTTTGTTACTATGGGTGCATTACAATTTTCTATGATTTCCCATAGAGTATAATCAATGCATTGTAGGTACTGATCCATCCTCATCTTCCATAGATCATACTCACCAGGTTGGAGTATGGGTAGCTTGATGGTTTGAGTAGTTTGAGAATCCATAGCCTCTTTTTTTTGGAACGACAATTTGTGGCTACATGGCCCCTAGCCCAGAAGCGTAGCGAGACCACACACCAGGTTGGGTCCATCACAGACAGGCAATATTGCGCACCCTTACCTTTACCACACGCGGGAGGCAAACCCGTATCGCCCTAGACAAGACTCGAACATGAGACCTTGCCTAGGAGGGTAAAACCTCCATACCATTGGACCAAATGCCCGTTGGTAGAATCCATAGCCTCTTGAAAAAGTAGATCTTGTGTGTAGTAGAATTTCTTCTTATTCAAAGCTTCTCACAAGCTCTGATACCACTTAATATAACTAGATCTTGCTTAGTTGTATAAGTTTACGTTGTATTGAATAAATTTCAAAAAAACTTGACAGAAAACTTTGATTATGAATATCAAAGACTATGCGAAATCTAGTCAATAATACTAAGAAGAATTTCATATGATAACTGTAATAACAAACTGTTTACTAAACTTTAGCTCAATATAAAACGAACATCTTAATTGTGTTTAGGGTTTACAAAACCTTGAAGCTTCGAATATACACTTATATACTTTGTATGTTTTGATACGTTTTTTGGTACATAATATACTTTTAACATAGGACTCCTTTTATTACACCAAGGAGTCCTTATAAGGCTTACACTATTTTCAATAAATTATCATAATCTTCTAAAAAAAATAACTATTCATTCCTTTACAATAATATCTATACTTATACTCGTAAAGTAATCTTGATAAACAATCTTAATCTTAATCTTTTCTCTTGGTTCTTTATCCTTTTGATAGTAGAAACTCTTCTAGATAGTTGTAATCTTTCAGCAGTTGTAAAACCTTGCAGCATTTACTTTTATACCAGCAAACACTAATTGTTAAATGCAGTAGTAACTACTTAGCAATGTTTTCTTCATTCTTCATCAACAGTTACTAAGTTACATAGCAATACTAACTTTTATGTAAATAATTGTAACTTTACGTCAAGCAGTTCTAACATTTACTAGCAGTTCTAAGTTACAATAACTGTATAACTTTATTTACTTTGATGTTTTAATCTTTGTAGTAGTTCTTCTTAAGTCTCTGAGCTTATAGTCTTAACTTCCTTGAAATTGGGTGATTGGTGGTTTGTGTGGTAGTGTTGGGTGGACTTTAGAGTCAGCGTGATGGGTGGTTAGAATTGAGATGATGGTTGGGGGCGTTTGCCATTATGGGGGGGGTGGGTGGGGATTGAGATTGTAGTGTGCGAGTGGATGGGGTTTGATGGAGGTTAGATGGTGGAAGGTTCGGATGCAGTTGAATGGGTCAGTGCTCGGGGTGTTGGAGGGATATTGTTTTCGAAATTTAAGTAAACAAAATGACGATGATTGATGATGAGGAGGGGTGGTGTTCGTGGTGCTTTGGAGTTGTTTGATTTGGGCGTTAGGGGGTGTAAAATTGATACTTGGGTGTATAGGTAACTATTTTTACGGTTGGGTTTGGGTGTGTGGTGGTGGGACAGGTACTTTGGGAGGGTATGTGGGGTGTTTGATAGGTAGATTTGCAGGGTAGGTGTGTGGCGTTCGGGAGGTGGTAAAGTGTTTGGGTCTTCGTTGTGTCCTTTAGGCGTTTGATGGTTGGGTTGTTGTGGGGTTGTTAGTGAGGTGTTTGTGAGGTTGGTGTGGAGTGTGTTAGTAACAATGGTAGAGAATGGTGGGGGGGGTGGGTAGGGTTGGGGAGGGGGGAGGGGGAGAAGTAGAGTTGTTTGTCTGTGGGGTGTATGATTAAGGCGCAGAGTAGTGGTAGAGATAAGCTTTTATATGGGGGATGAGGGGGGGGGGGGTGACTTAATTGTACAAACGGGTTTTGAGGGGGGAGTGGGTTTGGGTTTTATTGGGGGTATAGCTGATAGGGTGGGGGGGAGGGAGGGTTTGTTGGTGCTGATGTGGGTGTTAAGGTGGGATGGGTGGGGTGAGGGTGGGCTGTGGGTTTTTTTTTGTTAATACCCATAAGCTTAAGTGGGGTTTTGGTTTGTCTAGTGTTTGTAAGTTGTTGACTGTTTATTTGGTTGCTTTGCCTTCTAGATTGTTTCCCGTGGCTTTTGGGGGAGTATTTAAGGCCCTGGTTGTTTGGGGGAGGGTGAGCGGTTTAATATGAGTGTGCGTGGTAGGGGGGTGGGGTCTGGGGGGTTATGGGATATGAAGGGGGCGGTGGGGGGTGATGGGGGGTTGAGAGAGCGTTGCCTCCTCCTCCCGTTTCGCTTTTTGTTTTTTTGTATTATTGATGTTGTTGTTGAGAGAGATAAAAAAATGTTAAAAACATAAGAAATGATGTGGACCATTTTAACAATTACTCTCAACAAGTACAAGATAAGATGATGATTTTGCGCTAACGAACAAAACAAACTGTGGCTTTTTTCTACCAATTAAAGCCACCGAAAAAAGCTGTGGAAAATGCAGAAAAAATAATCACTGTAAACAAAGTTAAAAAACGAGGATAACAATTCAACAATCTAAGCTGTTGGGTTTTCAAAAAAAAACCACGTAATATAAGCTAAAATATAGCTGCTTTATAGTTCTAATTAAGCTGAAACATCAAAATACACGAATTCTCTTACACCTTGTTACCACTGGTTTCACTTGTCAAGTACAATCTATGTTTGGGGGTGAGGGAGTGGTCGTGGGGGTATAATAAGTTATAATTTGTGGTTTATGGGGGGGGGAGGGTGTGTTGGCTGTGTGCTTGGGGTAGTGTTTAGTGGGTGGGTGGAGAGAGAGATTAAGAAACATGTTATGTTCACCCTCACCCTATGTGGAGGTCTTGGGGGGATTTTATAGAACTATACTTTAGCGAATAAAATAAAAATATTTAATAAAAAAATATTTTATATATTAATATATATAAACTATTTTGTGAATGAGTTTACATTAGTAATCCATGGTTTAGCAGTTGGTCTATAGCTAGTCCAATTCACGTGTAATACGCCAGCTTCACTAAAAAGTAAGGCTAACAGAGTACGTTCTTAATCAATCTGTAAAGACTTGGTCAGTGAACTACTAATATATAAATTTCCATTAAGTAGTAAGTGGGTAAAGTCTCCATGAGCTAGGGTTTAACAAGATCACCATTGCTTTAATCCCTAAGATATATTATAATCAGCAAAGATGATGCTTTATGCGGATGCGTTTAATTGTGACAGAATTCTACGTGTCTAGGTCTTAGGAAGAAGTAACGCCTAAGTCTTAAGAATGATATGCCGCCTCGAGATAAGTAATTTAATTACAAATTAAATAAACAACTGTTGGGATTAAATGTTTCTTGATGATCTGGAGTTAATATGATAAGGTTAGAGTTCACTACTGGCTAGTATTATTTTTAATACTGCCTAATGGAAGTTAACGTATGCAAACACGAGTATTTCCTATTAGACAGATAATTCGTATAAAGTTGTTTTAGTCTGCTAGTATAAAAGAATGTTATCTGTTGTGTGGGTAACTTTGTTTAGATAGTTTGGTTGTCGTGTCTGCTTGAGGTATGTGTACTTGAGTTGGTGAGATTTTTTTTGGGTGTAGGGCGTGTGTTCCTTTACTGTGTTGTAAGGTGTGTCTTTATGAATGAAGATTTTTTTGTGACTAAGTATTTACTACTGCTTTTACTATATTTTGTGTTGCTGGGATAAAAGTTTAAAAATGGCTGATCTGGTATCTACAAACCTGCTCTTTGATAGATTCCCATCATAACATATATACAACAGGATGAAATGATTCATTTCGCATATACATATAGCGATAAAAGGACTAAATTGAGGGATTGTGGAAAAAGATATTTTGATTAATTTTTTAAAGAATTGTATTAATCTAGAAGTTACTCACGAAGTTATATGTTAAATGATAAAGTATTTTGAGTGTATTAGGTTTGGGATGTAAGTGTGTGTTGTTCATATGATGGAAATAATTTATGAATAAAAAGTTATATGAGAAAAAAAATAATTGTAATATTAGCCTAGATTTGGAAATACTTGTGTGTATAACAAAAGGCAGTGTCAATATGTTGTGTATAAATGTTTTATGTAACAATAATGTCGTATCTCAAATACATCATTTCTCAAATGTTCGTGATGTCGTTTTTCTGTAGCTTAAAGGTTTTTGTAAAATCCTTTAACACTATTATTCAGGACCTGGCTTCCTTTACAACTTTGCTTCTTTGAGTTTTTCATTTTAAGCTCTTTAAAATTTCGAATGCTTTTTGGACTTAGTTTGTTGTCGGGATAGATTCTCAGGGTAGAAAGTGTAACTTTTCGATTTTAATTGTTTTTCAGTTAGTCCCTCCGTTAGTTTGTTAGTTACCCCGTTAGTTTCTTAGGTTTTTGCACCATTAGTCCTTAGTTAAGTTTTTAATTAAGTTTATTAATTTTAATTAGTATTTAGGTTTGATTTTTAATTAGTTTAATTAAACTTTTATAAAAAGATAAAAATTAGGGCTTTTTATTTTTAATAATTTTCGGCACTCTTTCTTTATTTAGTAAAATTTTAGTTTACAATTTTAGGGATTAAAATTAGTTTACTTGCTTAATTGTCATTATTTGTTGCTTCTTAATTAGTAGGATTAGCTTATCCAAAAATATCTTTACTTCATTCAAATCAGGATCCGAACTTAAAACGTGGTTTCAATTTCACTAGTCATTGGGGATAACGACCCGGGTGATCATACTTACCCGGTTTAATATACGTATTTTATATTATATTATATATATTTTTGAGAGTGAATTTTATCAAGGGTAACTTGGTAATCTTCTTAATTTCTCTTTTAAAGTATTATATTCTATATATATTTTACGTGTATAAAACTTGCTCAACCAGCCATGATGAGAGCTACTACGCCATCTACCTATATCTTAGCATCTCAATCAGAGACACTACCATTTGGGACACCACCACTCCTACCTATACTGCTACCTACTCCATCACCACCATTGCTTCTTCCCTCTACTGAACATAGAGCGAATGTTCATAAGGCTTGCTTACCGCTTTAGAAGAGGCTATGCTTTGCCTTTAGTCTGAGATATGAGGTGGGTAAGAGTTCATCAGCTCTCATTGCTAGACCTGATGGAGATTTCAAGAGAGACTATGGTTTCATTGCCACTCTGGATGATGAGATTATGCGAGATCCAGAGAGAGATGTTGGTTATGGGATTACCGACACTTGGGATGAGATGCTTGTAGGTATGCTAGGGGCACCAGCGACTGATGAGACAGAGTTAGGTCGACGGGTGACAGACCTTGTCACGATTGTGAGATAGGATACCGGTGAGATATATGGGACACTGGATGATGCACAAACTAAGCGACAGATGGTGACCGGTCGGGTCAACATGTTGTTTAGGGATAGGCGTACACATGCTCGCATAACTAGGCTCATAGAGATTGAGGCCAGGATGTCTCGAGAGGCTTGGGGACGGCTATGGATGCTAGTGACCTCGCATGTACTGAGGTTATGGCATTGCGTACTCAGGTGGTAGCACAACGGTCAAAGATCGCAGAATTGCGGGCAGCAGACCGCAGGAGACAGACACAGTTTACAGAGGCCCTGAAATTGCTGAAGACACTACAAACACAGTTGATGGCACTTCAGAGTAGACAAGAACCCGCTAGAGGTCCTGCACAGCCAGATGCACCGGAGGAGGCCGGTAGCAGTTCATAGATCTTGTTTTGGCTAGCAAGTTTGTACAGCATACTAAGTATTATGGGTAACTCCCGGCTAGTATGGCTTTAGGTTGTATATATTCTTTTATCTTATAACCTAATCGTAGTGATCATTTTGTATCTGAAACTTCAAACCAAGAAACTTCAAACTGATCATCAAAATGAAATGTGCTATCAGTTGTTAAAGCTTATGGTAAAATAGTTGAAAGGTTAATGAAAGGTTTGAATGCATCCCTCCTGAGTATGATGAAGAATCTGTGTGTTGTGAGCTCATTTTACTTATTGTGTATATGTCTTGTCATGGTTATGATTTTACGAAATCTAACAGGTACTATATTTTCTTGTGATTGAAGAAAATGGCACTAAAAAGAGCCACCAGAGGCTACACTCCAGAGCAACACGCCACCACACTACCTCCGTCACTAATTGCCCAAGCTTTTAGGGAATGATTGAACCAGGCGTTACTGCTGCTTTCGACAGCACGTGATGCTATCAGAAGTAGAATGGAGAAGACAGCATAATTTAGGAATGGGGTGTTAGTAGAAATGAGGGATTGTTGGGAATTGAAGGCTTTTGAAGTTACTACTATTAGTTTTGGATGTTAATATTATTGGTTTAAGATTGTGCTGCTATTGAAGTTTAAAGAAAATAGTCTAAGTTATTAGTACTGTTAGCTATAATAGTTAGTGCTAAGAGTACATTGTTAGTACTGCCAGTATAGTTATGTAATCAGTTAGGTGAATACTAGTGTGTTAGTCTTGTTTTAGTTAAGCTTACTGCTATTATGATATGCATGAGTTAAATTAGGAATAGATATGCATTATCATTATACTCGTTTTGTAAGCCCATTAGGGTTTCCTTGGTGTTTAAAAGGAACCCTAAGGCATCAGTTCAAACATATATCAGTCTTTCATAGTTTTTCATAGCATCAAGGTTGTAAACCCTATACACTGTCATAAGGTGTTTGTATTATTTTTTATGGGTGCTTATTGTATTGGTTTATTTCTGTGTGTTAAAATTTATTACTGTTATTTGCTTTGTGGTATAAACTTGATTCCGTTATAGTTTTTAGATAATACACTCAAAGTGTTCAATTTTAGTGCATTTGGATTTACGTAAGATACTAAACCTTTTCTTCAAGCTAGGAGTTTAAAGATCTGTTCATCGGGTATCAAACAAGTGGTTATCAGAGCATATGTGAAAGTTCTAGATATTACAGATATTCATGTGAATTGATATAAGCCACAACTTTTCACACGCTATCTATACTAATCACCTTTTCTTTTCTTTCACATCATCCGATCCTCTTTATTTTTTATCTATTACACGTAAGTCAAATACTCATTCAAACAAAAGAATTTTTACTCTTATCCGTTCCTTATCTCTCCATAAGAACCAGTATTTTATCACTACGTTTCAAACTATAATCCACCTTATCTAAATCCTTCAAATAAATGAGCTCCTATAATATCTCCTTTCTTTCCTTGTAGATCGAATAATATATCACACAAAAATCAAACTTGTTTGCGGACATTACACAAAAGAACTCATCACAAAAATTTTATCCTTTATCAACCACGAGTAAAAGCTTTAAACCCAAACCCATGAACAAGAACCAAGAACAAAGATTATTTTCGGCTTCAAGGTCTTTTCTAAGACCTCTAGTAGGTTTGTATCATTTGTTTTGAGTCCAAGATCGATGATGAACTATTTCATGTTTTGGATCTTATAAAGTTCATACCTTGGTTAGGATACACGAATATAGGAATGATGATCTTTGTTGTGTGGTTTTTTCTGCAGTCGGTTTTGTGTCGTGTTTTAATTGAGATGGGGTTAGGATAGTATGGTTTTTATTGTTGTTTTGGTTTGATTTGGTTATTAAAGTATATGATCGTTAAAGGAGAGTTGTTGATGATTTGAAGATGATGTGATTTTGAGTAGATTTGGATTTGGTGTTGTTGGTACTATGTTGTTGATGTAATTTTGATTTCAAGTATGTTCCTGTGTTAAACAGGACTGAGTTAACTCGATTATAACCGAGTTGACTCGGTTTTCTTTCACTTTCTGAAACCAAAACTGATGTTACGAAACCATATTATCAACCAACAGTATTAACTGTTTAATGCTGGCAGCATAAAATATATTGTCAATAAAACTACCATACAATTCACTTTATATTTCAAAAGCTTAACAGCAGCAGTAAAACATTAAAACTTTTGAACGTTATTACCTTCACAATAAATAGGTTTTATAGATACCTTTCCTACGACGTGATATGTCATGACGTCTTCATTACAATAGAAACTAGTGTCTTCTGGAAAACGGAATGTCATAAACCAAATCGACACCAGAAGCAACTATATAAATGAAACAATTACACCAATTCCCTTTTTCTGCAAAACTTGTAGATCCTAGATATCACTGCCACCATGCTCTGATTACCAATTGTGATGCTATTGGATAGAAGAAACCAACAACAAATACAAGATCTAATTTCTCAGGGTGATACATTGGGAGGCAGGCAATCTACTTCTACAACTCTGATTGCACAAAACTCCCTATCTAAACCGCATGGGATTATGATCTCTAGTTAATTGAGGTTTTAGAACATACTTTCTCATGACTGATTACTCCCTCTGGGAAGTAATTAAAATTGGTAACAAAGTGCCGAAGAGAACTGTGTGGAGAAACTGCACATGAATATGAACTTATACTAAGAAGAAAAGCATGACATGAGGAATGAGATGAAAGCTAGAGGAACTCTGGTATTGATGGCACTCCCAAATAAGGATCAACTGAAGTTCCATTCATATAAAGATGCAAAATTGCTCATGGAAGCCATTGAGAGAGTTGGAGGAAACAAGGAATCCAAGAAAGTTCAGGAGGACTTACTTAAGCAACAATATGAGAACTTAGTAGGATTAAGTTAGAGTAATGGATCAATCTTTTTTGATAGATTGCAAAAAACTTATTAGTCAGTTGGAGATTCAAGGCGAAGTTATTACACAACGAAGGACATGAACTTAAAACTGTTGAGAAGTCTCATCTGAATGGAAGACTCATGCTTTGATCTGGAGGAACAAACAGGAAATAGAGACCATCAGTTTGGATGACTTATACAACAACTTGAAGATATATGAACCTGAAATCTTCTAGGAATCATCAAGTATAGACCAAATCCACAAATATGTAGCATTTGTGTCTTAATAGTACTACCGCAATGCAGAACAAATGAAGCAGATAACACTACTTATGGAGTTAGTTCTGCTCATACTCAAAGTAATCCTATATCTGGAGATAACCTTAGTGATGTTGTGATTTGTGCTTTCCTAGCTAGTCAGCCCAATTCTCCTCAATTTGCACAAGAGGATCTAGAACAAATTGATCATGATGATCTAGAAGAAATGGATTTACAATGAGAGATAGCCATGCGGACAATTAGAGCTAGGAGATTCATGAAGAGGACATACAGGAAGCTAGATGTAAATGGTCAAAGAGTTGGATTTGATAGGTCTAAAGTGGAGTGCTACAATTGTCATAAATATGGTCACTTTGTAGGAGAATGTAGAGTTCCTAGAAATCAAGAAAACAGAGGAAGAGTGTTGAGACTTGAAAGACTTCAAGGATACTTAAGGTTTCTACTGCACAGGTACATAATGGAAATTATACTAAGTAGTTAGTACTGGTAGTATAAAGTTACCACTGCTAGTTACTACTGTTAGTATAATATTAATACTGTTAGTATGAAGTTACTACTGCCAGTAGAAGTTAAGACTGCTCAGAGTTGAAGACTGAAAATATGCTAAGTTATTTAAAGGCTGTAGTACAAAAAGTTATACTATTAGTGTAATTAGTTACTGTTAGATTTAACTGAGCTACTGCTAGGTTATAGTTAGTATTGCCTCGGTTTATAAGATACAACTTGTTGGGCTTGACTTACAACTGCTTAAAGACTTACTACTATAAAGAGGATAAAGACGGAGTAAAAAGAGAAAGCGTGTGTGGAAAACAAGAGTACCTATGAAGATAAGTATTAAAGTTATTTTATTAAAATATATGATCATCTGTAATTATAGAAATAATTATGATAAGTTAGGAAGGTATTGTAAACCGTGTAGGACTTCTTAGTGTATAAAAGGAGGTCCTAGGGTATAGAAAAAGATTTCAGTTCTCATAGCAGTTTTCCATAGAATTCTTAGAGCTTTAAGGTTTTGTAAACCCTATCACTAATTCAGAGCGATCGTTAATATAATTGAGGCTGAAAGTTTTGTTACTGTTTCATTGTTTGCTATTCAATTGTTATTATTCTTCTTAGTATCAATACTAGATTTCGCATAGTATTTGATATTTAATAATCAAAGTTTCTATCATAGTAGTTTTGAATTTATCCAAAGTTGCTAACCTTACATCAAGCTAAGCAAGACAAGATCAGTTTTAAGGACCATCAAAGAGAGATTAATAAAAGAACTATGATAGTAGAAACTCCCACTGAAAATGCCTTGGTTGCTCAAGATGGAATTAGAGGGTACGATTGGAGCTACCAAGCTGAAGAAGAGCATCCTCCAAACTTTGCATTAATGGAATTTACATCTTCAGGAAGTTCTTCCAGTTCAGATTCTGAGGTAGATTCTTGTTCAAAATAGGTGTAAAAGCTTGATGATACTCTTAAAGAATATATGATTGTTTGTCTTTAGATTACAAAAAGTCTCCAGTTAATTTAGTATCTTATAAGCCCAGGTTCTTGAATCAGTTAGAAGCTAGACTAGATCACTATGAGACAAAATGAAGGTTGTGTATGAAGAAAGCATTAATTGTTTTAAATCTAGGAAGTTAAACTAAGAGAGACTGCTTTAGTTTTGAAAAAAAAAAAGAAATTGGAAAAAGTAGAAAAGAGAGATGATTTGAGGTAAAACTAACATAGAGAAGTTTTAAATTCTCTAAAAATCTGCTTTGAACCAATTTGCTAGAAAGTCAAGTTAGTGTCAAGTTTAAAACTAGAGTAGGATATAATGCAGCTTCTTCTACTGCAGCTTCTCCTGCAATATAAAGCTTTGTGAAAATTAGGAGAATAATAAGTCCAAATCTGATAAGGGATATCATGCAGTTCCCCCACCTTATACAGGGAACTTCATTCCCTTCAAACCTAATCTAATGTTTATGGATGAAATAGTTGAAAGCGAGAATATGGATGTTACTACTATTGTTTACAATTAGTAAATGTGTTAATGGATCAGTTGAGTCAAATCATGTGTTTCTGCTCATTGTAAAAAGTAATTGGTGATGCAGTAGAACTAAAAACTTATTAGGAAGAATAGCTTTAGACCTCCAGTCATTAAGGATTGGAATTCTGATGATGATAGTGAGGAATTATTATACCTAATGTTGAGGATAAAACTATTAGACCTAGCACTGAAAAGATAAAATTTGTTAAGTCTGCTAGGGAAACAGTAGAGAAGTTAAAAACACCTAAACAAAACAAACACTATCTAGAGGGAACCAAAGAAACTGGACACAATCTTATGACCCAAAGACTAGGAAGTGACTTTAAAATTGTTTTAATAAAGCTTTTTTTGTTTGTGGTTAGTTTTGAGCATCTTTATTATGTGTGTGTAAAAAGGTTATAAGACCGTGTGGAACAACTCATTAGTAGGGGTGAATCATATGAAGTTGTTAATAAAATGGAACTCACCCTCATCCCTAATTATAGTTTTGTCTGCCACAAGCAGTATTAACCAAGTCTGGCAAAATTAATACTGCTAGTGCAAGTGTTAATACTGTTGTGCAGATAGTTAATATACTGCTCGGCTCTCCCTTAAAACCAATTGTGAATACTCCTTAGACCAATATCAAATGCTTACAAAAAGGGATATTCACAAGTCACAAGGCCATTTAACAAGTATTCTGAATACAAAAATAGTATTTTCAATAAAAAGGTTAATATTGTTAGGGTAAAAGATACTATTGCTAAGGATAGAGCAGTAGTAAGTGAAAACAAGGGAAAAGGGGTTAATGTTGTTAAGGCCTCAGCATATTGGATTTGGAAAGCCAAAAATAGTAGTGCATCAAATACTTTCAAGAAATATTCTTATATTGATGCAAGAGGCAGATCCAAGTCTATAATGGCTTGGATCCCCAAAAGAGTCTAATTCTCATATTTTATGTGCACGGCAACCCACAGAAGAAGGAGTACAAGGAAAAAGGAGTTATTGACAATGGTTGCTCAAGGCACATGACTGGAAACAAATGTTATCTTACTGAATATGAAGATTATGATGGTGGTTTTGTTTCCTTTGGAGATGGTAAAGGTAGAATTTCTGTAAAAGGTAAAATCAAAACAGGAACATTAGATTTTGATAATGTGTACTTTTGCAAGGAGCTTAAGTATGACTTGTTTAGTGTGTCACAAATATGTGACAGAAAGAATAATGTTCTTTTTACTAACTCCATTGACTTGTCTTGTGTGATTCATTTTGTCTTTAGCTACTTGTTTTAAAAGGTAAGTTCCTTTTTTTGTGAGAGGTTCCAAGAAAGGAAGATTTAACATTTATAGTGTTGTCTAAAGAGTGTTTGTTCCCACTAAAGGATTAACTTGCTCTTTGGCTAAGGCCACAATTGATGATTCTAATTTTGGCATACGTGGTCCTTGGGTCATCATAAACTTTAAAAACATGAAACAAACTTGTTATGAGGAAACTTGTTAGAGGTTTGCCATTAAAAGATCTTTTAAAAATGACCATGTCTGGTGTTGCTTGTCGAAAGGAAAGCAACACAATGGCCTAGTAAGACCAAACTTGTGAATCAATCAGCAAACCCTTACATATGCTATATGGACCTATTTGGTCCTACAAATGTTAGATTTTAATAAAAAAGTTTATAGCTAGTTGTTACTGCTGAATTTAGTAGATTTTATCTTGGGTATTTTTTTGGCCACAAGGTGAAATCGTAGGATATTAGAAAGACCCTCATATAAATAAAATTCAACTAGATTATAAAGTAAAAGTTATCAGAATTGACAATGGAACTGAGTTCAAAAATAGTGTAATGAATCAGTTCTGTGAAATAAAGGGTATTAAGAGGGAATTCAGTGTTGCTAGGACTCCTTAGCAGAATGGTGTTGCTGAGAAGAGGAATAGAACACTGATAGAGGCTGCAAGAACTATGTTAGTTGACTCTAAGTTGCCAACCACCTTTTGGGCTAAAGCAGTTAATACTGCTTGTTATGTGCTAAATAGGGTCTTAGTCATTAAGCCTCATAACAAGACACCTTATGAACTTATTCGTAGAAGAACCCCATTGATAGACTTCATGTGAACCTTTTGGGTGTCTTGTTACCATCTTAAATACCAGGGATCATCTAGGCAAGTTTGATGGAAAAGCTGATGAGGGATTTTTTGTTGGGTACTTTGTAGTTAGCAAGGCCATGAGAGTATTTAACAAGAGGACCAGGATAGATGAAGAGACCTTAAACATTAGATTTCTTGAAAATAAACCTAACGTGACAGGAAATGGACTAGACTGGCTTTTTGATGTTAATTCTTTGAAAATATCTATAAACTATGTGACAGTTGTTGCAGGAAATCAAACTAATGATATTGCAGGAACTAGAGATAACATTGTTACAGGTCAGGCTGAGAAGAAGACAGAACCTGAACAAGAATACATCCTAATACCTATCTGCACAACTAATCCATTAATCTCTCAAGATCCTAAGGTCAGTGAAGAAGATGCTGAAGATAAGCCTACTGAAATGGATGTAAGTTGAGCTTTAGATAAAGATAGGAAGGATACTCACGCCACAAGAAGTGAGTTTGAAAGGCTACTTCAACAAGAAAAGCTGACTGTACATCCTAACAGCACTAATAGTATAAATACTGTTAGTACACCTCTTAGTGCTGCTGGACCATCTTTTACTAATGATGATCCATCATCACCTGTTAGTGCTGCTGGACCATCTTTTACTAATGATGATCCATCATCACCAGTTAATGCTGCTGAAGCTTCTAATGCATTTGAGGAACATCTATTCAAAGATTTTCTCCTTTCAAAAATGCATTTACACTTCCACCTGTTTCAAATGTGACTCTAATGGATGATACTGGAATTTTTAGTAATGCTTATGATCATGAAGATGTGGGTGCAGATGCTGACCTAAACAACTTGGGAACAACCATGAATTTCAGTCCTATTCCCACAACCAGAATTGACAAGGATCATCCTAAAAACCAGATCATTGGAGACTTAAATTCAGCTATTCAAACAAGGATAATGACCAATATTTATGATGAACATGCTATGGTATGTTACATTAATAAGCAGAGGAGAACAAATCACAAAGATTATCATAACTACTTATTTGCTTGTTTTCTCTCTCAAATGGAACCTAAGAGGAGCTTTTACAATTTCAACTTTAGAAGGTTTGGACACTGGTTAATCTACCTAATGGTAAGAGGGCCATTGGAACAAAATGGGTCTTTAGAAATAAAAAGGATTATAGAGGGATTGTAGTAAGAAACAAGGCAAGACTGGTTGCACAAGGTTATACCCAAGAAGAAGGAATTGATTATGATAAGGTTTTTGCTCCTGTTGCTAGGATAGAAGCAATTAGGTTATTTTTGGCCTGTGCATCATTTATGGGGTTTATTGTGTACCAGATTGTAGGTTCCAAGTTTCACACAAATGATGAACTAGAGAGATAAAGTAGAGAGAGAAAGTAAAACAAAAAGAAAAGATTAGATTAGAATGAAAAAATGAATTAGAACCAACACCCTCTCCATGTGTAGAGAGGGTTTATATACTTACATGGATGGGTCAGGCTGGGCTTTCTATGGGATTTCCTTGGACTTTCTATAAGCCGGCCTGGTTAGATTACATTGAATTGACAAACTATTACTAAGGCTCGTGAGATCAATAATGATCGTCACTTCACTAAAAACTGAATTCCTAACAATCTCCCCCTAAGGGACGATCCTTGAGATCTCATAAATGATCAACACTTTTTGTGTTCCTAACAATCTCCCCCCTAAGGGGTGATCATAGAGATCTCTCCTTATGACCTTGATCATTAATCTTTGAAGCTTCTTGTCTTGACCTTGAGTCCTTTTTGTGTAATAGTTGATCTTTTGTCTTGCTTCTTTGCGTAGTGATCATTGACTTTAGGCTTGAGCTAGTTCCTTTATCTTGACTTGTAAACTTTTATCTTGAGCACCTTGAGATCATCAACCAAGCATAATCTCTTTTTGCCATCTTGTAAACTTTTCCATCTTGTGAACTCGTGACTTTTGGACCAACATGCTCATACCTTTCTTAATTTGATAGCTTAAAAGCTTTAATGATGCATCTTTCTTGAAGTTCTTTAACTTTAACACTTCGCCACTTCAAGAAAAAAGTTCGGTTATCAGAGTGACAAAAACTTCTTTGAAATTCTTTAACTTTAATGCTTCGTTACTTCAAGAAAGACGTACGGTATCAGAGTAGCAGAAGTCTTGAAACATGTACTTGAGCTTTCATGATGTCTTTATGTTTGTCGGTCGGGTATGAGCATGTAGCTATGAATCTGTGAGTAAGCTGGAACCAGGTACCTTTACCTCCATCTTTAAGTATCCTGCATTAAAACAGTTAGCAATAAAGCGTGGGGACGAATATGGCGTTTCATTCTTCGCCTGTGTTTGGTTGGAGTAACCTTCGAATCCATAAGGATCGACCTGTGATCTAGTAGATTCAATTTAAGAAGAATCTCCTTGAAAGGATTTCCAGCTTGCAGTATTGAATCTTTCTAACACATATGTATTAGATTCATCGTACTCAGCATGTTCTCATTATTGAAATGTCTCAAAGCAAACAGCACGATAAGAGTAAACCAGTGAGTTATTGTCTCACCGATTGAATATAAAATTTGTTTTGAAAATTAATAGACATGTCACTTGCTAAAGTGGTTTTGTAACACATCGAGAGTGTTAATCATTTCAAAAATTCATCAATCGTTGATCCATAACCTAGAACAGGTTTGATTCATATAGAATCGTACCGTTATTGCTTTCCAGTTATCACAAGTTTGATTCATAAGAATCACACAAGTCACCTACCATGAGCTTGTTTGATGTTGGCTCAAGCAGGATTTCCATCTTCATTGTGAATGATATCACTCAGATGTTGTGGCAAAATCACAAGGATAATGCGTAGGACTCTTAATATACATCTTGTTATTCACATTGTGGGATTTAACAAGCTTAATTTGACAAGTGTCCTAATGAGATTTATGGATGATCTCTTTTGGCTCTAGACTCAATAGTGCACTTTGGTTTTAGTGATCGGAGGCTAGAGCTGACTGCCACCTTTTCAATATCAACTAACTCGGAGTAAGAAAGTCAATAGAAATGCGTGTAATCTCTATGAGATATGAAACAAGAGTCTGTTGAGAGACCTTGAGTGGCTAGGGAGGGTTATGTATAGCGTCAATGGGTCCATGACTATCTTCAATGTCAGACAACAACTTAGTGTTTCTGATAGATTATGTATTGACCCGGTTTCTGCCTAAGTGTATAGAGGGCTTTTTTCTTTTCACCCTTTATCCTTACATTTCTTTTTCATTCTTCAAACCCTTCAATGCTTACCAAGACTTCATAACTAACACCTTGTTGGGTTTGTTCCAGTGTTAGTTCCATCTCAGTCGGCATTATTCCCGATTCTCACTTTTTCTCCTTTTGTATCATACCTAAGGACTTCTATGCTAACTAGTGGATATCCCTGGGTAGATCCCTTTGGTTCTGATTGGATTAAGGACTTTGAATACCTATGCCTAACCACCTTATAACTCCATAAATTTAAGTGCATGGTTTGTCTTTAGTGTATTCCATCACAATCGAAGCCAAAATCATTGAAAAGTTCAATCAAAGTGTTTGATATAAATATCAAAAGATTTATACTTTTAATTGTTTTACTTTTTCAGAATTGCTCCCCCTTAATACGTGCATCGATAACCGAAAGAGTTTTACACAGTAAGGGAGGAGTAAGCACTTGAGTCTATACAGATCACTTTTTACAAGTTTTATATATTTTAATCACATTTTCTTCCCTTATTAAAAATATCAAATCCTTTGATATTTTAAATATATCAATTGATTCAAATATTTTTGAAAAAGAGTTCAGGGAGAAGAACATTCTTATTATGAACAAGCCTGGTTGGGAACAATTAATTGCTCCCCCATTTAATGAGGGTATATATACTAAGGTGTCGAGTACATTAATTTAAAAGATTTTAAATTTTATGAAAAATTCTTGAAAATTTGTACTCAAACACTTTATATATAATAGCCTAAATATTAATATTACATACTAGATATTTACATATTCACAAGATAGAGTTTGAGACAGAACCTTATATGAGTAAACAATGATTGACACAATAAATTTGTTCATGTAAGCAGCCTGTAGTCCGCCTCATGTTTCCTACCACCAACATAACATTCAAGAATCCTAATGATCCGTCTTTTATGCAATGTCTTCTTAATCACCTTCACCATCGATTTTTCTCGTCTCTTATCCTTGTCAGACGAAGGTTGATAACGCTTAAATTATACATTATTTCCTATATTATTAATCTGTCTATATAATAGATAAATAATACTATATAAATATATAAATCATATATATATATATATATATATATATATATTAGTTAATTATAAGAACTTTCGATACTTAATCGAGTATATTTGCTATTGTAGGTTCTTGAGACGTGTCGTGGAAGAAAATGGAAGAATACACGAAGATTTAAAGCTTAAACGTAGAAACAACTCAAGATAAAGATCTCCCGACACCTGTCCAATGTTTTGGCCATAACTTGAGCATACAAACTCGGATTGACGCGATTCTGGCAGCCACGCGACTGGAAAAAAATTCTCTACAACTTTGGTTTGGCCCAAAAGATGAAATGGCACAAAGTACGCCTCATTTCCAAAAATGTGCGGCGCACTTTTCAAGAAATCCCAAGTACGGCGCACAAATATAAATGTGCACCGCACTTTCAGTATGATGCAATAAATTTGTGAATTTAGCCTCATATTTGACTACATTCACCCCTAACTTTGTCTCTAAGTATTTCTAAAGCCTATAAATACCCCTAGAAATCCAAGGTAAGCACACACAATTCATTTTTACTCTACAACAACTTAGAGAGGGATAAATTAGTGATCTTGGCTTGACAAACCAAGGATCCAAACACACCTTCAAACCATCATCACCACCATCGACTACCACCACTCTCCACCATTAATTTCTAGAAACCAACCACCATTCTCAAACCTCATTCATCCATTTCCAATAACACACAATCATCTACAATCCTCCACAATATTAGACATTAAGTATGAAAGTGTGTTTCTTGGGGAATTTTTTGAACTATCTTATGTTCATCCAATATTACCCAGGTTTTAATCCATCCAAGGAAAGTATGGAGTTATTTCGAATCTATAACGATTGTGACACAAGTTGGTTCCCAATAGTTTGGGGATTCAACTTTGAATATAATAATAGTTTTCAGTTAAGAAAACTTGTGAAATCATCAAACAATTCTCTTGAATTGTGTATAAATTCGTGTTTTCTTTTGAATATGACTTACTTGATTTCATGATGAAATGTTATGTTTATGTTACTTGTCTTGATTATGAATAGTCGCTTATAAGATTGTTGGGCATGATGATTCTTGGATATGAAGTGTATTTGATACTTGTTTTTATTAAATTTTAATAAAATTGAATTTATCTAAGTATATAGGTCGAAAGGCTACTTACTAATCCATGTTATGTCATTTCACATAATATATTGATGATAACAACGATTATAGGCCAAAAGGATTCCTTGTTATTTATCGATATAAACCCTTGTTACACTTAAAGGCCTAAAGGATTTATAACTTGTGTTATCTTGCTTTCTAAACTATTAAACACTATCCTAAACATATTATTGTCTTAGTGATCATTGCCTAAACAAACATACTTTAATTCCTTGCTTTCATCATCTCTTAATCGCTTTCTTTACAATATTCAATATATGCCGTTTGGTTAATTTGATAAGTGACAATCATTTTAGCTTTAGCACCTTAATTACAAACTGTGAAAACTATAATTCTCTTGGACGACCTGGACTTACCTAACTATATTACATACGAAAAGGGTATAACATTCCCGAGATTGTGTATTTAGTCCAAAATCATGTATTTCAAGTCTTAAAATTTAAGCTTGTTAACACACATCAAGTTTTTGGCGCCGTTGCCAGGGAAATGTTTTATGTTGTTATCAGTTTGTTGTTTGTTTTTGGTGCTATTTGTTTTCTTATACGTGTTTAGTTTCTGAAAATCTTCCTTCTGTGTCTGCAAGTACGTCGCACATTTTCTTGTGTCCGCACTATACCCTGTTTCATTGAATTTGCCTCGAAAACTTACCTTGCTTTCATTTAAATTTTTGCCTCGTAAACCTATATTACGTCGGTTTTAACCCAAAAACCGCTGCACTTTCTGGGATTGTTTCAGTTGTTTTAAAAATCCTAAAACTGCTTTTCTTAGTTTTTATAATCATTCGATTATAAGCCTTGTAAATTTGTAAATATATAGCTTATCATCATATTCGAAAAACAATATATTACTTTTAATCTCGTTTTAATTATTGTTATAGCATTTGTTGATTGTATTTGCCTTTTATCATTCGTGCTTATTCAGTTATATCTGCTTATTTTGTTTTAATCTGATACTTTAAATTAATAATAAAAATTTTACAGTCGAGAAATATAAAATTTCCAGAAAAACCGGCGTACTTTTCCTAAAGTACGCCACACTCTATCCATCTGAACCAAAAATAATCTATTATCCATTTATCCTTATTTTCTATATATATTAAAAATTAAAATATATCTAAAATATATAAAAATATAAGAAGGTAAAGATATATATATATATATATATAATATAAAAATGTTTTTTTGCAAAATGCTTAACGTATATATAAATCCACGATCTTTGGGAAAACAACTTGTAAATCTAATATATAGATTAAATAAAAATTTAATAACAAGGACCTGTAAGATTAAAACTATCCGAAAAGAATTCGTCGAGATCGAATCATTCAAATCTTCAACTCAACATTCCATCGTTAATGAATTTGTCGCCATAAATATACTTGAAGTGGATGTCAAAACCCAACAAATAATAATCGATCCTTATAATCAACCCATGTGGGAAAGTGCTAAGACTGTAGCACCGACTCCTAATTCTGTCATTGTTCGACCCGATGTCGATGACAACTTTGTTATCAATAGTACCCACTTGAAAATAATTTGGAAAAATAAATTCGATGGTTATCTGCGAGCCGATCCGCATGACCACATTCATGAATTTCTCGTAATTTGCGACATGTTCAAATACGGTGAAACTCAATGTGAAGGTGTCAAGCTTTTGATGTTTCCCTTATCCTTGTGCGATGATGCTAAAACCTGGTTAAAGAACTTAATGAAGATTCTATAACATCGTGGGAACAAATGTGAAAAGCTTTTATAAGCAGATTATTTCCACCTTCGTTATTTAACCATCTTTAACTTGAAATCAGAAATTTATCTCAAAACGTATGTGAAAGTCTAACCGAAGCCTGGTTACGACTGAAGAACATGATTCAAAAGTGTCATGGACAAGGTCTGACAAAATGAGCTATTATGCATATATTCTATCACGGTTTAGACGAACCCACTCAAGGAATCTTGGATGAAACAGCTGGAGGAATCTTCCTCTACAAAACTCCAAATCAAGCTTTTCAAGTTCTTGAGGACAAAGTCCTTTTCAAACTTGATTGGTCCACTAAATCTAAAAAACGAACATCGTCAAAAATCTGTTGCTCTCGCCGATGGAAGTAATAGTAATAATGATAACTCTCGAATAATAAAAAAATTGGAAGCTCTAACTATAAAAATGGATTATAAATTTATAAGCTTAAAAGAAGAATTACAATATATGCGTAACAAATATTATGACCTTAGAGATAACCACACTTCTAAAAAACACATGAACGATGACACGTCAATGTGTGAATGTCATGAAGTAAATTACATCCAACTTGAAGGTTATCAAAACCAAGATTCTCATAATTCGTATTCTCGTCAATCCCATTATGATCCTAATGATTCCGATAAATCACTCACATAATTAAACAATGACGTGAAACAAGATCTTGAACATTTCAAAAGCTGTATCCGTAGCATGAGAACTGTTCAAGATAAACTTTTTGACAGCGACGATCAATCTAAAACAGATCTCAAAAAATTAATCACAAAATTCTCGGATGGTCAAAGAGTTACAAATATGTTTGTCAAGAACCATGTTAATGATATGATTATAAAGATGAAGCAAAACGAAAATAATTGCCAAACTATATATAAAAACATGGAAAGAAAAATAAATGAGTGGGCGAAGTCTCAAAATCACATCTCTTTTGAACGAACCAATAGGACTGAACCACCACCTCCTCATACTCACACCGAGCATGTGAATGCCGTATTCATCGGGAGTGGAAAGTCCGATGACTCTACAAAAATTAAAAAATATCCACCACCTCCTATTATCATTAACAATAAAATTGAAAAAGATAAACCAATTATGACATCGAAAAGGGGTTATTACATGGTCAAAACAAAAAAATATCCATTCCGTGAATACATACCAAAAATCCCATACCCTCAACGTTTAAAAGTGGATCATTCCCACTTGAACCGTATCGTCAAGGAATTTTAAATCAAGTTAAGTGTAATAATAATAATAATCATAATAATAATAGTAATAGTAAATAATAATAATAAAACTATAAAAAAAAACTAGGACTAATATATATATATATATAACAAAAACTTTGCAATTTTTAAGTATGTCGTGCACAGGGCCCTTGTGTTTCGTACTCGATTTGTGTAATAAAAAATAATTTCAAACTTTGTGGGTGTGTTCGCTGGAAACCCTCACGAGACTATAACTCATCCACTCGGGAAACCGAGGGGTTTAAAGGCTTGTTGAATACGCTAAATGCAATCGTGTTGCCTACGAAAGCGCACTTTAGTATTTTACGGTTTTCGTAGTTTTGTTTGTTTTGTAGATTTGATAAACAGGTGGTGGTTGATCGGATAGTCTTACACTTGGTGATATGTATTGGGATCGGTATATTATATACGGCTGAATTCATATACTTGTGATGGCGTTCTGCTTTGTGTCGTATCTTTCAGAATTCAACCTAGCACTTATGAGCCCCGGGAAGTCTCTTTTCTCTTATATTTTATCTTTCCCATTTTCCTACTTTTAAGTTACTTTCTAAATTACACATATTGCTAAAAAAAGTATAGGGGGGAATGAATTGAAAAGTTAGACTCATTATTAAAAGTATAAACTTTTTGCCCTCGATAATCTAAAATTTTATTTTTAATTTTTTGTCACTTAGGTTAATATATTAGAATAAAACATAGTTAATAAGTAAAGTTTCTGAAATCAGAGATGTGTCCCGATTGATAAAGTAGATCCGACTCAGGATTAATGACATTACTTGCGCATTTATAACCATTCCAGCAAATATGTGAGGATTTTAAACCTGTATATAGCATACGTCTTTTATGCTTGATTCCTTTGTTTATGAGTGTGTCAGTGATTTATTGATTCTAGAACTTGAGCTTGAAATCATTACGAGACCGCAGTGAGATCACGTTCGCGTGATATAGGTATTTTTATGTGATAAAGAGACAACTTAGGATTTAACCTAAATTAGCCCATCCATTTAATATATTATTTATTCTTTTAGCTAATTACACTGATTAGCTAACCACCCAAATAAAACCCGTTTGTTAGCACTCATCTTTAGTGCTAGATACCCCTAGTTTAACCCACTGAGCCATTCTATTCATTTCTCTCATCCAGAAAAGAAAATATATACAAAAATATATAACCTTTAGCCTAGCCTTACTCCTTGTCGAAAGTCCCAATGGTTGGTTGCTAGTCGCTCGGTATGATTGGTTGAATTTTGGTTATAGTTTGTTTACAATTTGCTATAAGTGTTGTGCCATTTTAACGAAGATGGAGATGGCCAGCTTCATGTTTTGTATTTTTTGTGCTGTATACTTATACTAAGTGTGGGGGGATTTTTAGTTATGTGAAAAAAGAAATCGAAAAAAAGAGAAAAAAATGATAAAAAAAGTATTAAAAAGTGATAAAAAATTAGAATAAAGTGAAGTATGAATAAAAGTTGATGTGAGGCATATTGTTATATCATTTGTACGAGTTCAAGGTTTCGAGGTTCGATAACCTCACGTGTTTGTAGTATGTTTAGTGACTAGCAACATGGGTTTCTTGGACTTGTTGACATGTAACCAATACCAGTATATATTTCTCATACCTTATCCACACCCTTATTATCCCTTAGCCTATACATTACAACCCAAATAAAAGTCCTCTTTTGATAATATACCTGGTGCTTACGCCATGTCGGTGCAGTTTTGTTTCTTGTACAAGCCTATGGTAACTTAATGAATTATGTCTGAGCAATTGAGTGTGATTTCCCTTTTACCCTCTATTACATCGTATATGAGTGTTTGAGTGAATTATACTTTTCCTTATTCGTGAGGTGCTTAGTCATGTTATAACAGCATGAAGATCATTGGGTGTTGTCAAACATCTCCGTTTTCGCATATTAAAAATCCAAAAATATTTTCCTAATTTTATTTTTGTTTTGTAAAGTCTATTTTCCATATTTTGCTTGTGGATAAGCAAACTCTTAAGTTTGGGGGGGTGTTTGCACCTTTTGCGTTTATATTAAAAAACCAAAAATATTTTTGATATTTTCAAAAAAAAAAAAATTAAATTTTCCCATATTTTGTCACCTTAGGACCTTGTTTCTAAATTTATTTCTTAGATTTGCTTGAGGGCAAGCAAAGTTTAAGTGTGGGGGGATTTGATAACGCTCAAATTATACATATTTCTATATGCGTTATTAATGCTTTTATACTCATATATTGGTTAATTATATAAACTTTCGATACTTAATAGACTATATTTGCTATTGTAGGTTCATGTGATGTGTCGTGGAAGATAATGGAAGAATACACGAAGATATGGAACTTAAACGAATAAGTAAACTCAAACTCATAGCTTCCCAACACTTGTTAATTGTTTTGGTCATAAATCGGTCCTACGAACTCGGATTGAGTTGATTCAAGCGGCCACGGAAAGGGAATTCAATTATCTACAACTTAGAAAAATGGCCAAGAACTAAAAATGTATCAAAACCGCCATACATCTACAACTTTGGAAAAGACCATCTGCTTAAACGACCCAAAGTGCGATGGACTTTGAAATAAGTGCGGCGCACTTTTCCATCAGAACTGAAATTTAAGAGAATTAAATGCAATTCAATGCTAAGTGTATTAACTCACAAAGTGCTACGCACTTTTATGCAAGTGGGACACACTGTAGAATACTAGTAATCTTTAATGATATTATGCAAGAACTAGAGAGAAGTGGGTTGGAAGGTTTCTAGAGAGAGAAAGTAATATTGAATATATGTGTGAAATGTATGAAATTAAAACAACCAACCACCCTCTCCAAGGCATGGAGAGGGTATATAAACTACATACTTGGTCGGCTATGGGCTTTAACGGGCTTTCCATGGGCCTTGGGCCAGACTAGCTTACTAGACTAATCATATAACTACTAAAACGGGGCAAAGACAATTACAACATGAAGTGAACCGATACTTTTATTGTTTCTAACAATCTCCCCCTAAGGGAGGTCACTCCATTTTACAAAATTTAAACCTAGCATTCTATGCTATATCTCTTAGGCTTAAGCTCGTATACTTGATTTTCTCTTGTGAATATGTTGTAGTAATCTTTGGCTTTAAGTTCGAGCTTGTTCCTTTATCTTTACTTGTAAGTGGAGATGTGATATTGAGCACTGTAAGATCATCAACCAAGCATAATCTCATTTCGCCATCTTGTGACTTTGTCATCTTGTGATCTTGTGACTTCTGGACCGACATGCTTCAATACCATTCATGATTTGTTAACTTGGAAAGCTTAATTGCATCTTTCCTTGAAATTCCTTAACCCACTTTAACACTTTGTCCACTTCGAGAAAGACGTTCGGGTAACAAAGGAGCAGAAGTCTTGAAACATGGTACGTGAGCTTTCATGAATGTCTGTATGTTTGTCCGGTCGGGTATGAGCAGTGGTTTATGGAATCTTGTGAGTCAGCGGAATCAGGTACTTTTACCACCTATCTTTATACGTATCCTACAGATTAAACAGTTAGCAATAAATCTGGGGGACAAATATGGCTTTGTCATTTGTCCAGGTGTGGTTGGAGTAACCTTCGAATCCGTAAGGATCGACCTGTGATCAGGTAGATTCAATTTAAGAAGAATCTCCTTGACAGGATTTCCCAGCGAAGTATAAGAATCTTTCTAACACATATTGTAAACAGTCCGAGAATTTCGAAATTTTAAAAGACGACTTCAATCTTTGACTTTTAGGGTCTAGCTTGACTCATAAGAACGATCATCTAAATCACGTTTTCACGACTCAGACCCTAAAGAAATTTGATGTAAAATGAAATTCCTGACAACTTTTTAGTTTTACCCGAGACTTGAAAACAAGCAGAAGAGGGCTAAAACAGCCCCGCAAAATTTTTGAAAACCATAACACAAACGGGCAACCGACACCACAAAAATAATTAAATGTATTTTTAATTATCACTTTTTCTTAAATAAAAAATATTAAATAAAATTTTTAATAAATATTTTACTTATTTAAGCGTTGTTTGATAACGCGAGAAACATTCGAGTTTAAAATTTCTTTTTATTTTTAACCAAGTCACAAAGTAGATAATAACTTTTAAATAAATTTTATAAAACGTTTACAAAAATTAGTCGAGTGAATACTCATTTTTATCAGAAAAATGATTATTAAAACAATGGCGCAAGTTTCGTGCGTTGATTTATTCGTTAAGTCGTCCAAACGAGGCCCGAACCACTTTTTATCAAAACTTCACTTAAAAGTTACAAATTACACCCTAAACTATTATATATTTTACATTTCACTTTATAACTTATTATATATATATAAAAGTTTTTATATATCTCTTTCATTATAACAAATACACACACACTAACCCTAACCCTAAAAACCTCTCCCCTCCTCTCTAACTTTTCCGGCGCCTCCCCCATCTCCGGCGATATTTCCCGGCCAACTTCCGGCCACCACCTCCACCTTCATCTCACAGCCGCACCTTCACCACCCCACCACAGATCCGTTACCATCTATGTCATCATCATCCGAGCAACCGTCATCTTTGTGAGCCACCACGATAATCATTACCACCATCACCATCGACGTCACCACCCTAGCCACCATCGTCTCTATCACGACAGCGACTGACAAAGGGTGTGTTTCGTTTTGGTCTTAAAACCACTAGGGTCCGTTCGGCTTTATTTATAAAACGCAAAAAGGGTGCGGTTGGGTTATAGTAAAACTTGGGTGTGTTCGGGTGGTTGTGGTTCACAGCCGGGTGAGTTTGGTTTCGGAGATAGGCACTAGATTAGGGTCCGTTTGGTTCATACGAAAAAGCCATAAGGGTGCGTCGGGATTTGTAGGAAAAATTGAATAGGGTGCGTGTGGTTGTAATAACACCAACGGGTGCGTTTGGTGTTCATATGCACCGAAGAGGGTGCGGTGTGGTCTCGTTAAAACGCAACAGGGTGCGTTCGGTTGGTGATAGAAACACCTTTAGGGTGCGTTTGGCTGAGGTAGGCAGCCGAGGGTTTGGTTTGGTATTGTTTGGCTGTGTAGTCTCAACGCACAAGGGGTGCGTTCGGTTGACAGGTTCACAACAAGGGCTGTTTGGTTGGTGTCACGCGAAAAGGGTGCATTTGTTGTGGTCTCACAGCCAAGGGTGCGTTTGGGGTGTTATAGCATAAAAGGGTGGGTTTGGTTATCGATAGATTCGGGTGTGTTTGGTTCGACACCATATTAGGGTGCGCTTGGTTGTCACCAGGTGCGAGTGCGTTTGGCTGTTAAAACGGCCATAGGGCGCGTTTGGTTTGCGGGGTAACAACCAAAAGGGTGCTTGGTTGTGTAGTTAACAACTTAGGGTGTGTTTGGGATATTAACAACAGCTAGGGGTGTTTGTTTGTGGGTTTGGCACTGGTTAAGGTGCGTTTGGCATTAAGGACAGCCCACAAGGGGTGTGTTTGGCTTAACGAATCAACGAGGAAACGACGAGGGTTTGTTTGGTTTATATATCAAAACGACAAATAAAAATAACTTAAGGTTTAATAAATAT
>BQNB010051762.1:0-37463 GCA_026074375.1 Tanacetum coccineum | reverse complement strand
TGTAGTGAGTGCAATCCCGTGATCTTGAGTTCGATCCTAACACACAACTATTATTTTTACGTCCATAAACTAACAAGTTCTTCAAGTATTAGATTGTCCCATACAAGCATACAATCTTTACCTCCATCCATTTTCAAGTTAAGTTTACTTGAAGAATTTATATTGCGAGAATGCTCTCTCTTAATGGAATTGCCTCCTCAAATTGGAGCACTGAAAAAACTCAAGTTTTTTGATCTTGAAGGAACCGAGCTCATGTATCTACCAAAGGAAATTGGCAAATTAGAGACTTTGGAATGTTTAAGGGTCTCTTTGTCGACATATGCAGATGACCAAAAAGATCGAAGTGGCATAGAGCACATACTCCCAAGGAAGACAATTTCAAAGCTCACAAAGCTCAAAGAGTTAAGTATCAGTGTCAATGCGGACGCTGAATGGTGGGAGGTTGAACTTTTAGAAGGAGTTATGGGGGATCTAATATATTTACCCGACCTTAAAACTGTAAAGTTGTACTTACCAACTGCTAAAGCATTGCAAGAGTTCTTAAGCCTTGAAAGGTATCAAGTACCAATATATTCAAATTTGTGGAATTTTAGGTTTATGATTGGTCACTGTGAAGAGCTTCCATGTTCTGTACAACTTGATATCGAAGAAAAATTTCTGAATCTAGAAAGATGTGTAAAATTCATGAATGGTGATGGATACACGGATGAAACTGCGGAGTTAATTAGAAATGCTAGAGCTCTATACTTACGCCGTCATTGGACTATTGGGAAGCTCCCTATATTTGACATGAAGAGGGTGAAGTATTGCTTGTTAATGGATTGTAATGAGATGCAAACCCTGGTTGATCAAGAAGATGTATATGCACACCTAGATAAAGCCACTAACGATGAAGACGAGATTCTTACCTCCTTGCAGTATTTGGGGGTTCACTTCATGAAGAAGTTACAAAGGCTTTCAAAGGGTCGAATTGGCAGTAAGAGTCTGTCCCATCTTAGGATCTTAGCACTGCATACCTGCCCTGAGATGACTAGTATTTTTTCTGGGAGTTTGCTTCGAAATATGCAAAGCCTGACTGAACTTATTGTTGAAGATTGCCCAAAAGTCAACTGCCTTGTCAATATGGAGGACGTTACCCCTGGTAGTAGTGGTCCATTTCTTCTAAATTTACGGAGTGTATCTCTTATAGACTTACCTGAGCTAGTGAGTATTTCTGGTGGTATCAGGATTGCGCCACAGTTGGATACGTTACTTGTTTTTAATTGCATGAAACTCGACTATCTTTCCATTATGGAATTACCTAGAAATGTAAAGGCGATTAAAGGAGAGATTGAATGGTGGGATGCATTGAAGTATGGAAAATTGACTTGGAACAATGTCTTTGTAGAACTCACAAGAGATGGAGGTTTGATGGATATATTAGCACAAGATACAAACTCGCTCCAACACTTTCTTGAGCTTGATGCGGTCCCTTCACACCCTAGTAAGCTTCATCTTTATTAGCACAACAAATTTGATATATTTAATTATCTACTTGTCACTGTTGATTGTATATCTCGATATGATATGTGAACTGAAGATGTTGCTTTAATTCACTGGCCCAACTTGATCATTTTTATTGCGTCAATCTACAGCTAGCCCTATGCAAGTAGACCAAATCTCGTCAAGGGACCATGTTGATCAGTTTCAGATTAAGCATGATGTGCCCTCGTCTAATGAATCTCAAAAAATGTCACCTCAGGAGATCCTCAACACTAACAAGGCCGCTCAGTCACAATATGCTGAAGCAGGGTTTGGCATGTGGGAGCCACCATATCCAGTGATTAGAAAACCACACAATGAAGATATGGACTACGATTTTAAGGCTCTAAATGACAAACGTGCCTTTATGAAGAAGTAAGTCATTATATGTACCTGTGTGTAAACGGCTTATAACTAACTACTTCAAAATTTGTATGTTTATGGGCTGCAGTTATCGTACATATACAATGTAAAATTACTGATAAAAAATTGAAAAAACAAGCCGATATAAATTCTGTGCATGTGTGTAAAAGAGTGTTTTGTTTTTAGAAAGCGTAGCAGTATTAGCATCATCACATCAAAGCACCAAGTGAGAGTGAACAAGGGGATAGAAGTTGAAAAGGCCCTTGATGATGGGTATATTTGGAGAAAATATGGCCAAAAGAAAGTTCTTGGATGTGAATATCCCAGGTACATCGATAACACTTTTATTACTGCTTTTTTAGCACATAACAAACCTCACAACTTTGTCCAATTATGGAAATCAAACAATTTGAGTGACAGTATACTTTCAATCATGTATAGTATATTTCATCTTTTCTACAAAGGTTAACCATCAAAATATGATGTCTTGATATAAAGGACTTAAGTTCATTACATTTCTTGTAAATCTGCAGGGCATACTATAGATGCAGCTACGGAAGTACACATGGTTGTTGTGCAAAGAAGCAAGTTCAAAGATCTAGCGTTGACCCACCTGTCTATGAAGTCACGTGCATGGGATATCATACCTGCTCAACAAGATTAAGTAACAATTATTCTCAACTTACTTCAACAAATAACTCAATCTTACACGTTTTTTGGGCACATCCACACACTTCAAAGTGCGTAGAATTGTGAACATGTGTGGAGATATGTGTGATTGTAAATTTTAATCTAGATTTTCACTCTTTTTTTTTGGGAAGGCAAGATTTTCACTCTTTAAAATGTGATTTCAGTTTTATACTACTAAAAAGTGTAGACGAATTGCTTAATTCTCCACACATTTGTAAGTATATAGAGATTTCTTAAATCTCAAAGTTGTTAATCTCCCACATAATTTAGTGTGAAATTTTTCCAAAAACAACATTATTATCTTCATGCAATTGTAAGTGTATACAAGTTTTAATATTTGTCGACACTTATGAATGCAGCGTTTCTATTATCTCCAAACATTGTCAAACTGTTTTTAAGCACTTATGAATCCAAAAGAAGTTCATTAGATATAATATTTTGCACAACTCGTGAAGTACTCACATAGTTGTTGTAGTGACTTCAGCAGAATCAGCTTGTAAAACTTTAAGAACCAGAGACTCATCAACTGCAACAGAGTCGGATTCTACATTCACTGATAGTCATTTTGAACTTCCAAAAAGCCCTCAAATGTTGGACTCTATCAAACTGTAAGTCATCAAACACATTTTGCAATGCATGCCTCCTGGAAAGCCAAGAAGTTGATCGTATGTATATCTAAATTTAGACAGGGTTGCATGTAGGATTTCCCATATATATGTTAATTATACAAGTTAAGAAATAAATGTTTGTCCTCAGAAATCTAAATAAAAGGAATAAGTGTAGCCTATCCATATTAATGATACGATTATAAATACTAAAGGCAAATCCAGAAAATAAATGTTGTCATGCACGACCCACTCCTTTACAAGTTGTAGTATGTATTCGAACATGCCCATTTATTGCTTATAAGATTAAATGAAGAATCTGTGTTTTATCAAATATTGATGTCGTGAACCGCTTGGTCACATGGGATGCACCCTGGTAAACTACACAGTAAATGGATATAAACAACCCATATACCTAATAGATTTTAATAACTGTATGCAGAAGTAGTAGACGCGGTAGAAACGCTGAGTGGACTCAACATTTACATGTTAGCCCAAAGACAGAGTTTGATATACCACCTGATGATGGTTATAGCTGGAAGATGTATGGTCAGCGTGAACCAGTAGGAGCAAAGTGTTCCAGGTCTATTTTATGTTCAATACTTTCTCAATTATACTTCTACTTAATAACTTATTTTACCCATATATATTTGAGTTTTACTCACTTAAGGTCCCCTTTCTAGCTTAATACGATGTTTAATATTGAAGATGATGGCTTGGTGATCTGTCACATGAGCTACTATCTTCTAAGGCAAAGGTTTTTTTTTTAATAAATACGAATTAGGCTATAACTGCTTGCAAATTTATTCTCTTAAAAAATAATTAGCTTTCGTTAGTACTATCTTTGAGTTATTGTAATTCGCTTACGGAGTTGGGGGAAGTTTTGCTTTACTTTTTTTATAAATGTGTCACTTTCGCCAACTTGACACCATCTATTTGATACACGGATATAAGTCATATGACACACTAATTTGTGAGCTTTTTGGGTACTTGAGGGGTTTTATATTGTGTATTTTAACCATATATATAAGATATGTGTGAAGAACAAAGAAAGAAACTCAATTAGTACTCGTTAACTTGCAGAAGCTATTACAGATGCACAAGTTGCGGTGCAAAGAAACGAGCTCAAAGATCTGATAATGATCCATCCATCTGGGAAATCGCTTACAAAGGAACGCACACTTGTCTTGGGCTTTCAGTAGCCAGGAATTTTGCAAGTACAACTGAATCAGCAATAAGTATCATAAAAAATAGTGACTCTTCGACTATAACAAAATCAGCTTCCGTAATCACTGAGAACTCTTTCGGACAGGAGTTTACAAAGTAAGTCATCATATGCGTATGTATAATATCCTTTTTGTAGAAAAAGTATCATATTAAGCATATGATCTGATTAAACAATGTGAATGTGATTTTAATGCAGAATGCATTGTAGTTCTAGCATCCAAACGTGTAGGCAGCAAGCAAATGAGACCCAGTCAAGCTTTTCTTCATCAATTCAATATCAATCACTTTTATCCGACGTTACATCTAAACCAAATGTATTGTTACATGATCTTGTTTCATTTTCCTTTTTTTCATATATTATTTCTAATCTTTTATTCTTAATTATCAGATGATAAAATCAGAAGTAGTGCAAAACAGCATGAATCTCCTACCATCTAGAAAAGAACTCCAGAATTCAAAACAGAATTTTCATAGAGGCCACTTTCTGTCCAGCAAATGAGTTCATGAGAAAATGTCGTTTTCTTGGTATTCTCAACCTGGTTTCGAGACCACGTTTTTTAGAAACTGAAAAAGATGTTTTTCTTAATTTTTATATCCTGGTTTTGAGACCACTTTTTAAGAAACTGAAAAAGATGTCTGTAGAACAGAAAAGTTCACAAAACGTGAGCAGTTTCCTCTAGCACCGCTTCTGAAATGAATTTTGCGTGTCATTAATTACCTACAATAATGTGATTCCTACGTTTTTTGCTCTCTACGATCTGCCTATTTCTAGCAGTTCTAGGCATAATATTACTGCGCTTTGGTAAACTATTTGATGCAATTAATGTTTATTAAAGCTTAAAACTAACAAGTGGTATGCAGTTTTAGCAATATCTTATATGAATTCCAAGGACAATATTTTTTGTGTTCATACTTTTCAGGCAAGGAAACCGAAGTTGGGGGACAGAATTACTGAGCTTCAGCAGTTAGTTTCGCCTTTTGGAAAGGTATGATCAGTAACTTTTCTTCCCTTAAAACATTTCAAAAGAGAAAGTTGTAACACGATGCCTATGGATCAAATTTGTTGCAGTCTAAATTCAAAATACTGTCCATGTTCGACATGGGTACAAAACTTGTTAGTCAAAGTTTTAATATATATCTGATCATTCGACTGTACAAAGTAAATCTAAGAGAGTTTTATAAAGTCAGGTCAATCTGAGTAAAAAAAAGACCATGCTATTTTTTAAACATGCAAATAACAATAATTTCACAAGAAAACAATAGGTCTATCTATAAATGGGAGATAATATCTCCGCTTTTGTAACCATATACGGTAAAACAGCATGACTTGTATGCAGATATAGTTATATCATATGTTCCCTAAAAACAGCATGATTTGCAACTGATACAATTCAAGGGGGAGTATATCTTTACTTACAATACACCCATTAAACACCTAATAATAAACCTAATGTCTCAAGTGAGATTTGAACCCACAACCATTTAGTTAGTGGGACACAAAGATGCCACTAGGCCAAAGGCCCCGGAGAATGATCCATATATAGTTAGAGTTATCCCATAGACAAAATAAAGGTACTCAACATATTGTAATGTAATTGCAAGTCATATTTCACTTTACAAAATGTATTGTTTATAGAAAATCCTTAATTCGGTAATGTTAGTAGTATACATTTTATAGTTGGCTAAAAGGCATGCATGAGATACTAATATGCATCTCCTTTTCTTTGATCATTTTTTCGTCATATAATTAAAAACTGTGATACCTGATACCTCTCAGTAAGCATTATATATCCACCAAACAGCGCAAGCTGAGCACATGTTAGAATTCAAATTTATGCAATTTATATACGTTCACTGTTTACCAAATTCAATTGCTTTTATTTTATTGTTTACAATCTCATGTTCTAGAGTAGAAACAAGCAGATATTGTCTTTACGGAAAAACTGTGTTGATAATGTCTTTCTTTTGTAACAGACTGATACATCATCAGTGCTGTTGGAAACTTGTGAATACATCAGATTCTTACATGAGCAAGTCAGCGTAAGTCTGTCTCATTATTAACCTGCATCAAGTAACATAACTAATTTGAATATTTATAACCAAAATAGATTTAAAGAGGTTTTATCACACAGAAACAGTAAATACAATCTGACTTTTATTCTATAATCAGGTTCTTATGACCCCATACACAAAACAAGGAGCTCCATTAAAGCCACAACAGAAGGTAGAACTCTCGATATTTTTCAACATTTACGTCTTCCTTTGTATAAACATCATTTATTGTTTCTTGTCCACGGACTAAAAAACCCAAAAAATAAAATGGTATTCTTGCAGGCTACAAAGGAAGATCTGAAAAGTCAAGGACTATGTTTGGTACCCGTATCAACTTGCAAGCACATTTCCGGTCGCTATAGTAACTATTCTGATTTCGCAACCGCCACTTGAGCGGAACCTCTGAATGAGTCAAACGTAACTGTTTCCAAATGTAGGCACGTTATGAGAAATTGTACCGGCTTTCTGCATAGTCCATATAAAGAATTTTACAATAATAATAATGATTGTGAACATTAATAAAACATTTGGATACGCTCATACGAGCACTGTTGCACCAAATGCCATCAGAAAGTATGATACTATAGAGTGACAATAATTATGTAAATAAACTATTTTGGATATCGATAAAATGATTAGAAATGTGTTCTTTCAATTTGGTATGACGAAATGAAGTAGTGATGGAATGTAATGAACATCGTAATGGAATAAATGAAGTAATGGAATGACGCATTACGATTATAATTATGTTTGGTTGTTATGATAGATTGAGATGTAATCGATAATAAAAAGACTAAAATAGCCTTTGGTGATAAATTTTTTTAGTTTAGTAAGTAGTTAATAAAGGTCTTTTATGTAATTATGATTCCATTACAAGATGTAATGGAAAAAAAAACAAGGGACCCCTAATGAATGAAAATGGTGTTTTTTGATGTAATGAATGATTACATGTAATGGGTCATTGCATTCCGTAATTGTAAACAAACATAATTTTCTCATTTCGTCGTAATAATCTTTTCCATTCCTACTCTCATTACAATGTACCAAACGCTACGTTAATGTTTTTCATTTTTTGTTCTTGTGTTCTTACACTCATATTACTTTTGTTGCACAAACATCATTTATTCCAACGTGTCATCTAAGATACTAGTTTTAACCAATGTTTTAAAAATCGGTTTTTGAATCGATCCGGTCAAACCACCGGGTCATGGTTCAGCCGGTTTTTCGGTCAAAACCGGCATCCGGTCACCCTACCGGGTCACGGGTCAACCGGCCGGGTCAACCCGGGTTTTGAAACACCGGTTTTAACCAAATTAAAAGAAATCTACACAAATTGTGAACATTAATACAATATTAATAATATTGATTCGCTTTTGCACCAGCAGTGAACAACCTTTTAGATATGAGCCAAAGAGAACTACAAGCGCACCAAAAAAGGGAGCTACTAATGTGGGTAATGCATCTAAATCTTCATTTATGTTGAAGACTGCTAGTACTTCTTCTAAGAACGATAATATCACCAGGTCTAATTCTTATTCTGCCTTGAATGAAGAAGATTAAAAAGAAGATGTTGAAGATGTGTATGATGAAACGGCTAATTTATTTCCAAATACAAAAACCGGTGGAAGTTTATTTTTCACGGCTGCTGCTGGTTAGCTTGTTTCATTTGAGTCATTTGTTCTAGTTGCAATTAGTTGTCTCTAGAGTTGTAAGTGTTTATGGCATGTCATAAGCACTAGTTTTAGGTGTTTATCAAACTGTTTAGCTTGAGGTTAATGTGGTAATTCAGCCACATTCCATTTGTACTTAACTTTTTCGGTTTTAATATTATTTACCGGGGTAACCCTTTACCCCAAAAAGCAATGAAGCTAGGTCATTTCTATGACCGAATCGTGTGTATGCTAAGAATACCCGGCACTGTAGTGATAATATTCCACCTTGACTGGGCGTCGAGTTTGAATTATTGAACTCATAAATTCCTAGAAAAATAAAAAATAAAAATCCGCAATTTGAGAAACAAGATGATCACTATCTAAACTACATATAATGCACTAGCTTAAAGACCCGTGAAATCACAGAGTTTTTTTAAGAAATGTTTTTATAAAAAGTTATGTGTGTGAATAAAGTAAGAAAAACAATGAACGTAAACAAAAATAGTAAGTAATAAGTGAATTATTTGATGAGCAATTGAGTTTGTAACAATTTAGATAATGAATGTCCATGCATTGAGGTCTCCAAATTTGATGGTCAAGTTAACAACCAATATACGTTCCGTGAATACCTAATAGTCCACATAAATGTAAGTAAAAGCATGTTGTGATTGATAATACTAGTTTTAATACCCGTGCACGCACGGGGTTTAGGCATTAAATTTTAATTAAGTGTTAAATTTGCAAGTGTTGTTATTTTTTCATATTTGCACATTGAAGGTCTAGTTTACTATTATTTCAGTAATTGTGAATGATGATTTCTCTTAATTTAAACAATTGTAACAATTATAATAAATGTTTCTTATCATACCAAACAAAGAATGCTAATCCCCATGTTTGCTAATTACATTGTTGTGTGTCAGTAAAATTTTGTCGTATTTATTATTAAAACCCGTGTACGCATGTGATAAACTTATACAATGGAATAACAATTAGTCCTTATTGAACGCATATAGTAAAAATAATTTTTCTTCGGATATTCTTACTTAATTAAACTCATAAAGAGGAAAAAAATGATGATAACGCCTAAATTATACATGTTTTCGGCGGCATTATTTATACATATTCTATCATTTCTAGTGAACTTTCGATACTTAATAGCATGAAATACTTGCAGGTTCACTTGAAGACATCTCGAGTTCAAAGTACTTATACACTTCGGAAATCAAGATACAAGAAAAAGATAAAGTCTCAAGCTGAAAAGTGCAATTGTGGCCGCACTTACCAATTGTGCGCTGCACTTCTCCTCAAAGTCAAAGAATTAAAGACTAAGTCAAAATAATGCATTAAATCCCTAAGTACGCCGCACTTACAATCTTGTGCGCCACACTTTCTATCTGGTTACGAAGAATAAATGAAGTCATAAATACTAATGCATTAACACCCTAAGTACGCCGTACAAATACTTTTGTGCGCCGCACTTCTACCCTGAAATCAGCCTATAAATAGAACCAAATTCTCACACATTTCATATCAACTCATACATATAACAATCTCATCTAACCCTTCCCAATCATTCTCCAAGCATAAACACCACACCTTTTGAAGATTCAAGATCAAACAACCGAGAACGAAGAAGAACACCATTCTAGTTTAGTGAAATAATAAAGTTTCTTATTGAATCAAGTTATGTTATGAACTACATAGCCATGAGAGGCTAAATCTTTCATGACTACTCGATGAAGTTATGATAATGAATAAGTGTTTGGTATGATCGTGATCTCTTTAATCTCAAGCTTATGTTGCAACCTTATTATATTTTATCTTGTCAGTTTTGCTTATCAACTTAGATTATATAATCATATCGGTATAGGTCGAAAGACCCGTTATGATCTATGTGATTTTAAAGATTTGTCTATGATCTTTATCGTCTGTGTCGAGAAATCCACTTTCGTAAATTGATAAACAAAATAAGCTTTGATATAATAAGTGTATTGGACTCATTTGAGTGTCACGTTTGGTCTAGGCATACTAAATATAAGTCTTGAGTTAAATAAGTAATTTGTGAAAATGTTTTCTAAACACGCTAAATACCTTTTTATGAGTTATATATCGGTGAAGGTAATTAATCATTACTCTACTTATAAATTATTTTTAAACCTACACGAGTAAGTAGTTATCATTTATTATCACTGGTAAAAACTAAAATGTTATTCTCAAAAATTGTTTAAAGGTATTGTTTTTCTGATTATTCGATATACTACTCAAATCTGTGGACCCTGGACTTTTCCTAAAAGATATACTACATATCGTGTTATACTTGTACCCGTCATCCGATTTGTGATTTTCCCTCTATATATAATTGGTTATTTTCAGTATTATAATATTTGAAAGCTTTTGAAACAGCTTCAAGTTTTTGGTGCTGTTATCGGAGATTTTTAAGCTGTTCTGTAGTCAACTCTAGAATATTACTTTAACTCCCTCTCTTTTCAAAAATCACCGTACAGTTTTTTGGCAAACTGACCCAAACAATTTCTCATTTGGATGCATACACGTGCTTCCAATTCTGAACTTGTTGAACCGTTACCCGAACCTGAACGCACTCTGAATCGAAGACTTCGTCGACGAAACAGAAGAGTTCTATACGATCAAAGAAAAAACCCAACTTCAGACACCCTCGATGAATTGTCTATCCGCCAATTCTCTTAATCATTACTTTCCGTCACTTTCTTGATATTCTTTGAAATTACGATCCAATGGATGATGAACCCATGTGGGCTGCCGACCGTGTTGTCGCTCCGACTCCCGGTTCCGCAATCACTATTCTTGAAACCGCTAATGTAACGACCCACTCCGGAAAGGAGGCAGAAACGTCATGATCATGTGAGTACATTCTTTGTGTCATACTCAAAGCATAAATAAAGGCCATACAGTCATTATTGATAATCATAGGAAAAGGTGGAAAGCGGAATCAAACATCGGCGCCTCCCAAATTATGAGCAATCAACATGAATACGGTAAAAGAAGATCTAAAGACGAAACATGTGTCAGATAGTATAACACATCAAAAATGTTCTCGGGATATAAGAAAGGAAGCTCAATCAGGGCACTTCCTTAAGCACAATTTTTTTCCCTTCTTCATGCCCAATGTCTCCCTCTAGATACCTGCGTATAAGAAAGAAAAAGAAAAATTACGGTACTCGAGCATAACGCTCAGTGAACGGATATATTTAACAATGTAATTAATAAGTCTGAATCCTGGATAGTAAATCCAAAGTAGCGGGGAGTAAGATCAAAAGTGTCATGAGGAAACTGCGAATGCGTCATGAAGAATTAGGAATTAAACATGGTAAGCATGGATAATACGAGTAGTTCGATGTCAAGTAATATCATGATAGTATAAAATAAATAATAAGGAATGCCACGAGCTTCATATAATCATACATGTCATAATAATAATGTCGTGAATACATGCATATAATAGAGGGGCTGATCCACATGTAATAGAGGGGACCTCTTATAAGATATATCCGTGGAGGGATCAGCCCAATGTCGATGTGGGATGTAGAGCACACACCAACCAATCACCGATGAACGGTGTAAACATGTAAACTAGGATGACCCATACGCCCTGAATAATATGACCAAACATGAATTGTAATCTGGAACATGAAAAGGACGCAGCGTGAAAATCATCTTCAACGCGAAACGAGTCGTGGACCAGGTGCCTCATGTGCGACGGTCATTGGTACATCAAATGACTAGGTGTAAGTATGTATATCATTGGTCATGCGTATATAAAGCTCGGGCTAATAGAATAAGTCTTGAAGATTCGAGAACATTGTAAAGGATTCATGGCAAAAGACATAAAAATGGGGAAGCATAGCAGTTTGGGGCGGAAGAATCATGAAAAAGAATGAAATGACCTTACTGAAAGGACGGGAATATCCTACCTTATGTCCGCCAGTAACGGAAAAGAGATGGATAAGAAGATGGAACTACTCCTGCTTAACGCGATCTACATGGGTAAAGGACATATATATGTTAATTGTTATTGATTAAGGTTACTTTCATTTTTGTGTAACTTTTAGATTTTATTTACTTTCCATTTTTTTTTGTAACTTTCTATTTTTAGTAACTTTCTATTTTTAGTAACTTTCTATAATTAGCATGATTCCTTGATTAGTACGTTCCATGATTAACATATTCCATGATTAGTATGTTTCATGATTAGTATTCTTGTTATATTGGGTACTTTCCAAAAATAGCAGCTTCTAATTATAGTAAGTTTCCAAAAATAGACTTTCCTTAATTAACTTTCCATAAATGATAACTTTCCTGATTTAATAAGTTTCCATAATTAAACTTTCCAAAAATAGACTTTCTAAAAATAGACTTTCCAAAAATAGCAGGTTTCTATATATAGTAAGTTTCCATAAATAGCATGTTTCTATAAATAGCAGGTTTCTATAAATAGTAAGGTTTACATAAATAATATCAAAATGACATTTTCTACCCCCCAACTTATTTTTCTCAGATCATAACAAATATAATAACATGCTTAAATCAGACCCCAAAGTTTCAGAAATTACAAAACACCCCCTTATACTTTTAAAACTCAAATCGGGTAACAAATAAGTGCACAAAACCCTAATTAACATTTTCCCCAATAATTACACAATTTTTATACATTCATTAGCATGTATTGGACCTGGGAAAAATATAAAAACCCTAACCCTAATTCGTTTTCCAATTATTTGCCTCCTTTTCTCTTTATTTCGCAAATCGGCAAAGTCATTAAATCCCAAATAATTATTTCGAGCCTCTTAAAAATTTAACCAACAATTTATCTGAGATCTACATGATATATGATACCTTATAAAATTATAAAATCAATTTTACAAATTATTTTTATGCCGATTACAATACTAGCTAGAAATTAGGGTTTCGAATATGATTTGATTTATAAAATCAAAATAAAATGAATGAACATTTTTCTTATGCATAGATCGAATTTATATGATGAAAAGTGAGTTGTAAAAATACCTTGGATGATCCTTAGGGATTTTATGAATTTATGAACCCGGTTGTGATTTTCGAACCCAAAGCAATACCAAAAATCGAATCAAGCACTTCCCAAGCTTCCCACTATTTTTCCCACACTCCTTAGCCTTCAATTGATCTTATAAAAATCGCACAAGCCTTGGAAAATTCGTATGGCTCCTCTTTTATTATTTAGGGTTTCGGTTTGTTTTTGATTTAAGATTTTACAAATGAAAAATGAAAAGAGATATACATAAAATGATTTGGCCGAGTTATATGGCTTTCAAATAGGTTCAAAATCAGATTTTATTATTTCCATAATTATTTTATATTTATCTTTAATTATTGTATATTATTACTAATGTATAATTAAATTATTATACATAATTTCGGCATATATACATATGTATATAATTTTAATTAATTTCATTGTATAACATAAAGTATTTTTTACTTTACAAAATTTTCATAATTGCAAAATATTGTATTTTCATAATTTCTGTACTTAAACTGAAATTTGTTTAAACTTTTATAGATTTTCTTGCATTAGGGGTATTTTGGTAATTTCACATTTGTTGAGATTTTTAGGTTTTACATATTAGGTCTGATATAAGCTTGTGATCATCTAGTATATTTAATTTGTCCCTTAATTCTAAGTCTCATAAGCCAAATATGGAATTGAGTGAAATAAAGGGGTGTTTGGCATTAGACAGCACTAACTAAGTTAGTGCTGTTAAATGTTAGCTAGTCCTTTAAATTGATCTTTGAATCCATTTAGAGGTTTATGAGAGTAGGTTTTTAGGTTTTGAATAAAGGGTATATATGGAAGCGGGTAATGAAGCGTGATGTCTATCTCGTAGACATTGTATTGGATTTGATGGTATGGAGCGTAGTATTCTTGCTAAATTAAAGATTTAAGTGTCATTCAAGCTTCTAAAACATAGGTCCTTCCGGAGGATTCGATGAATTGACTTTAATATTTGGGGACGTTGGGTTCTGGTTGGAGTCTACTCTTATGGATCTAAGTGGAAAAGCGTCAAGACTTCAAAGGCGTTTAAAAGATATATTTTTGAGTCAAAGATGTTTCTCATATTTATTTCCAATGAAAAGATGTGTTTGGATAGACCTGTGGGATCTGCTATTGGCATCATGGGCTCAAGAGGTTTATAAGAAGTTGTTGGTCGAGGGGAAGCAGCGTTTTTTACGGATATGGTAAGTGATGGTCCAATGTCCTCAAGGAAGGAGTGTGTGTCCCTTACAGAGTCCTTTACATCCGTGTGATAGATTTCCTTTATAGTTTCATATCGAATCGGACTTATCGTATTATCGCTACTGAGTTTGCATATTGGGCGCCCAATATTGAATCGATGGAGGTCAATTCCGAGTCTAATCCTCTGGAAAGGAAGGATGTAGAGGGTCCTAGTTTGGATGAAAGTTTGGAAAATGAGGAGCATTTGGATGTCGATAGTTGTGATTCAGATTCCCCTAAGAATGTTAACACTGATTCGGTTCCGCCTTCTATCGGGTTTGCGAGAGGAGATTTCGTGGGTGGAAAGTGATCTTGTGGACTCCTTTGAAGATGGCGAGATTCGTGATGATTCGGTCTTGTATAATGATGGGTGTATAAGGATTGCATAAAAGAATTTTGGAAGATGATGCGGTGAGATTCTTGAGTTCATTCTCAGGTGATTGAGTGGTAATTGTTACCCACTGATGAGAATGAGGATGTTACCCAAGTTATTGCTCCTGAAAAAGACTCCATAGTCGCCTCCTTCTACACCCCCGGGGATGATTAATATTACGGTTGATCTGGTTTCATCGTGATGATTATATTAGGTCCTCTAACAATGACGAGATAGATTCTGATAAACGATGGAGCTAAGAAGACCCAATTGGAAATAACACGGTAGTTCTCCTATCATCGCAACTACGTCGTGGAAAGATTATATCCTACGATCTTCGGATTGAGTATATGGCAACGTTTAAAGACTATTCTTCATCATAATGCCTTATCGAGACAAACAAAGGATGCCGGTTAGATCGCTTTTTGGTATGATGCCTCGGGTGTTCGGTTTCGTTCATGGAGTTAATTCAGTTGCTCATCGGTGGATCTTTATTCTAATAGCCTTTGTGTTTTTGCGAGTTCGATTCGTTAGAGTTTTCGTTCTTTCTTCTATGGTTTGTTGGATCGTTTTTGCGTGTATATCGTCTGCTAGTTTCTTTCTAGCTCTTCTTTAATAAAATTCCATTTGCCGTTCAAAAAAAAAAAAAAAAGAACGGCAACTATTATAAAACCAACTAGCAAGAAGCTAGAAAAAGAATTACAAAGAGATCAAATAGGGGTGTTGCAACCAACTATCCCAACTAAAAGTACAATTACATCTAGAAAGGCACCAAGTGAAAGAGCGCGAAACAATCTCGTCAAAATAACATCTTTACAGGTCCTTTCGCGAGAAGAGCAACTGATTACGAAAGCCATACGCTCCACCAAGTTATATAAAGAACTCCTTCCAGCAAATTCTTTAACTTTAGAGCTTAATCGATAGAATTGAACCAATTAAGCATCCGCTATGAACCAATGGCGTCCATGATAGATCCAACAGCGGCATACAGCCTGACGATATCCGTAGCCAATCTGCAACGAAAGAACAAGCGCGAGGCAATTTCCTGAGCAGAGGAGCAAACGGACATAAAAGATCAAACTAGGACAACACGATGTTGTAAATTGATCGAGTAGGCACCGATCCAGGAAAACCCTTCCAATGCAAAAAATTTATTTATTGGAACAAATTTAACCCATCGAGAAATTGTGATTTTTTGATCGTTTAAACTAACCAGTAACTTTGTCTTTTTTTTTCAAAATCCTCATTTTCAACGCTTTATTAGGGGCGGAGTTAGAATTTTTAGTTAAGAGGGGCCAGCCGTGGTTAACGCAAAACGTTATTGTGATAAGGGATGCCGAAGGTAAAAAAACTAGTAGAAAAATGGCTTGTAATATAAGTAACTAATGAATGAAGTAGGTTGATTAAGGGTGGCTCAACACCTGCTAGTCACCATAATAGCTCCACCTCTGCGCTTTATTAAGTGATATTTATGGGCTTGAACATTTAGGAGTTGTTTTAATTATTATAATTACATCTGAGTTATGTTATCAAACATTAACACTGCTTACATATATTGCTCACTATTATTACTTAATACTACTGCTGCCAAACACTCGATTAAGTTGTATTGAAGAGATGTGTTTAAGAGAGCTAGCATTAAGTTTATATTTTGTGAGGGTGTGACAGCTTAAGTTAATTTAAGCTGGGTATGTTTGGCGCGAAGCGATGTGAAGTTTTTTTGGGCGGTGAGCGATGAGAAGTGAGCATTTTGATTTTTATAGCTCGTTTGGCAAAAAAAGCGATGAACATTTTGATTTTTATTTGTCGTTTGGCAAAAGAACGATGAGTTGTGCTGTTTTTTAGGAAGGCTAATACTTCGATGCTCGTTCAAATTTTTTTGTCAAAAGAGCGGTGAGCTGTGACAATTATTGTTCACTGCTACTGCTCACAGCTATTGCTCACGCCTACTGCGTATAGCTACAGTTCACTGCTACTACTCACAGATACTGCTATTTTTAACAAACACACCCATTGTAAAAACTATTGATGCTACTAAATATAAACTTGAGAGCCATGTATAATAAAAAGTTTTACTGTAGCTTTAAAAGTTATGTTTAAAAAATAAAAATATGTATAATTGGTGATATGTGAAAGGTTAAAACACTGGAGGTATTTAAAGTACAAATAATTAATGTGTGTTTAGGGGTATGTTTGTTTGGGGTATATTAAAGGAAATTCATGGCATTTGCATTTTAATTTCTCTCAAATATTATATTTGGTAACACAATTAAGAGTATTTAAAATTTCATTAATTGTCAAAATGAAGGGAATTAAAATGGCTTCAAAACGTGAGGAAACATTTACTTGGATACACTTTTTTATAAAAAAATTCTAGTTGTTTTTGTTCTATTTTTTTTTTGTTATTTTTTTAAGGGCTAATCACAAGGAAAAACATCATACTTACCCTTATATACTTTTAAAGGCAGTGAATAATTTTGTTTGCTTATGTTATCATTAAAGTGGCTTTTTTTTTTACTTTTATGGGTATCCATGACCATTTTACTCTTTCAGGTCCTTACAGCATATTACATAATTAGTCCCATAACTATCAAAACACACATTTATCAAAACATTTATAACACTTAATTCACAAACCTGATCCCCAACTCAAACCCTAAATAAAATCCAGGTTCATCATCCACATTACCCCAATCCTAATCAACAAACCTTAATTAACTAGTCTTATCATCGTTTTCCCCCAATCCCAATCACCAAACAAACACTTATTTCAATCAACAATGAACAATCACGACAAAGGTTTGTATTTATTCAGCTTTTTATGTTTACATTATTATTAACAGATTATTACATACCATATGCGTATGCAACTGTATTTTGTGGTCTTTATGTTAAGAATTTCAATCGGGTCGACCCGAAATCCAGTTAACAAAAAATTTCAATCCGATACCCGACCCTATTTAGTATTCGGGTTGACCCGAATAAATTTTGTGTACCTGCGTAACCCGACCCAAATAGATTTAATCAGGGTCGGGTCGGGTTGTTTTGACACCCCTATCCGTCACTCCCTAAAAAATTGCAATAATAAACATAATGACAGATTTCAAAATATTATGAATTTCTGTCAACCAAACATGCGTAGGTATTTTAAATTCTCAAGATTTTAAATTTTTTTAAATTTAAAATTTTGAAATTTCAAAATTTAAAAGATGATATTGAAATTGATAATAAAAGTCAAACTGAGTTTTGTAAAACTTGTCAAAGAGCTAAACAAACTAAAGAACATTTTCCTTTAAGTGATCATACTTCTTCTAAACTTGGTGATATTATTAATTTAGATTTATAGGGACCATATAAGGTGACTAGTTCTAAGGGGTTTATATATTTTTTGTCTGTTGTGGATGATTACACAATAGATGTTTGGGTATATCTCATTAAGTCTAAAGATGAGGTTGCTTTCTATATCTTTGATTTTTATAATTTGATTGAAAATGAGTTTAAAAGAAAGATTAAAGTTTTTAGAAGTAACAATGGTACAGAATTTGTTAATCAAACAGTAAACAAGTTTTGTGATGATAAAGGGATTGTACATCAAACTTCTTGTGCATATACTCTACAGCAGAATGGTATTGCTAAGAGGAAACATAGGCATCTCTTAAATGTTGCTAGATTCCTTTTGTTTCAAGGGGTAATTCTATTAAAATCTGGACTGAGTGTATTCTAATAGCTACTTATCTTATTAACAGGTTCCCTTTTATGTGCTAAAATGAAAATCTCCCTTTCTGAGATGAATTTATAAAAAAATTCTCCTACATCTATCTCATCTAAGAGTGGTGTTTATGCTTTGCTACTATTGTTAATAATCATGAAAAGTTTGAAAGTAGGTATGAGAAATGTGTTATGATGGGGTATTATAATTATAAAAAAAGTTATAGGCTTTATAATCTTGATAGGCATCAGTTTATATTCTCAAGAGATGTTAAGTTTTTTGAGTCGGTGTTTCCTTTTAAAGATTCAGCTTCTAAAGAAAAAGAAGTTGATACTTCAACTGTTTTTCAAGATTTAAATCATATATTTTTTTAATAATGAATACCCTGAGATGCTCTGTGATGATGAGAGAGTAGACCCTAAACTAAATAGTGACCAAAGGTCACAGAGTGATAGTAGCCACTCTCATGTGCCTTGTAGAGATATGAACACTATGAATTTCTCAAATAATATATATGGGAATGATGCTAAAAACAATGATGATATTTTTGCTGCACAGGATGAGCAGGTATCCACACTTGTAGATAACTTAAGTTCTAAGCCATTTGGATCAAAATCCAAATGTTTTTGCTCAGGGTACTCAAAATTTAAGAAGGTCTTCAAGACAAAGTGTTTTTCCAAGGAATTATAATAATTTTGTTATGGATTCTAAAGTTAAATATGGGCTTGAAAAATATGTTGGGTATTCAAAACTTAATTTTGAAATTTTTTATTTTGTAACTCAGTTAAACAAAAATTGTGAACCTAAAACTTTTTTTAAAGCTTCAAAATTCTCTCATTGGATTGATGCTATGAATAGTGAGATGGATGCCTTACTTAACAATAACACATGGGATATTGTTGATCTTTCTAAGGATAGGAAGGCCATATGAAGTAAATGGATTTTTAAGATTATATACAAGTCTAGTGGTGAGATTGATAGATATAAAGCCAGACTTGTTGCTCAAGGCTTTGGTCAAAAGGAAGGGGTAGACTATGAGAAGACATTTTCTCATGTTGTTAAAATTGTAACTGTTAGATGCTTGTTGAATATTGTTGTGTCTTCTTGGCCTGTGTTTCAACTTGATGTGAATAATGTCTTTTTATATGGTGTTTTAGTTTAAGCTTATCATTTCAAATGAGGCTACTGATAAAGATCCAATTCTTGATAACATTATTGATTATCATAAGTTGATGGGTAAATTGATTTACTTGACTAACACTAGACCTGATATATCTTATGTTGTGCATTGTTTGAGTCAATTTATGCATTCTTCTTTGAAATCTCATCTTAAGACTGCCATTAAGATATTGAGATATCTTAAAAGTTGTCCACGTTTGGGTATCCATATTACTAAGAGTTTTGGTATGAGTTTAAAAGCCTTTTCGGATGTTGATTAGGCAAAATGTGTTGTCACAAGAAGATCAGTAACTTGATATTGTGTTTTCTTAAATAATTCTCTTGTTTCTTGGAAAAGCAAGAAACAAAATACTCTCTTTAAGTCTTCAACTAAAGCTGAGTATAGATCTCTTGCTTCAGTTACCAGTGAAGTTATTTGGATTTTAAAAATTTTAAAAGATTCAAACATTAAAAATGTTTTGCTTGTTTCTCTTCACTATGATAGTAATTCTGCTATTAAGAAAGTTGTCAATCTTGTTTTCTATGAAAGAACAAAACACTTAGAAATTGATTTACATTTTGTAAGAAAAAAAGTTTTAAGTGTTGTTGTTAAAACTAAATCAATTGCAGATATCTTAACAAAGGGATTGGATACATTTCAGCATAAAAATTTGGTTGAAAGGCTTGGTATGTTTAATATATACCATGTTGAGACTAAGAGGGATGTTGAAAGTTATAGACGCAATCCTGGTTTATAACCTGGAGGACTAAATTGTCATTTTCTAATTTTTGGTTTATAAGTATTTTTCAAGATCTGGTGTTGATTAAAGGTTGCTGGATAGTTGAGGGGCTTGTTCTGCTTTGTTTGGATTCTCATAAGCTGGGTCAAGGGCTATAAATAGTTCCTTAACCAGCCTCTTTTGGGACCTCCCTCCCTCCCTCCCTCTCACACACACTCTCAAGTTGTAACCTTAGTTTTGATATCAAGATCTTCTTGGTCTTATAGAGTCATTATCATATAGATAATAGATTCACACGTGTAGTAGTGGTGGATTTGGTTGTTTGAGTGTTTGATTCTGATTGAGATCATTTTGTTTGTTTGATTTTCAAATTTAGATTTGAGGTTGATAAAATGATAATTATAATTTTCTACACATATTAGCCAATTGGAAGAAAAAAAGAGAATGTAAATAAGTTCGATTTAACATATCACATCGATTTATGAAGATTATTTTATAAAATTTACGTGATTATCACATTCCTTTATAAGGTATAGGTTTTGAATGATGTGGGAATTGGTATACAAAATTTACGTGATTATCACATTCCTTTATAAGGTATATATGTTTTGAATGATGTGGGAATTGGTATACAAAACCCACTTCCTTTCTTAGGCGATCAGACAAACCGAGCATATTTCAGTTCGGTACTCGGTTCGGTCTCACACAAAACCGACCATTATACTTTGTTAGACAGAACTGTCGAACCGAACTGACTGGGACCTGGACGGAGACTAAACATTTCGGTCCGGCGTTTTAGGTCAAATCGGTTTTGGTTTTGGTTTGGTCCCGCCGTTTGTTAGACGTGATCAACCAATTTTGAATATACAAACCATTAAACAAACAAAGAATCATTCCAACCCATTGATCAAACGATCCAACTCTCTATAAAAGCTATAAATGCAAGCTAGCAAGACATCAGATTTTGATTTCTTCATATGTGGATTTGAGTCTCCCATTTTTGTTCCAAATACTACTACCCACTACATAGTACTTCCATAAGGACTAATAAAGTGTTGGTAAATTGCATTCAATCAAGTCAATTACCATTGTTGCATTGTATGTATCCTAACTAAAAGGAAGTCACAAAGGAAAGGGAAAAAAAACTAAAGTTTACAAAATCAGTATACCATTAACTCTAAGGCTGGAAGCAAATCAAGACAGATGTGTCGAGTTTGGCAGGTCTCAAGTTCGACTCGATAAACTTTGGTTAAACTCAAACCAAGTTGGATATCAAGACCTGTCATCAAAAATTACAAAGCAATCAAGCTAGCTCATTTCAGGAGATTAAATAGCTCAAAGACGTTCTTTACAAACCATACAAACCATTATCGAATTCACGAGCATGATAAGCTTTAATTTCAACAGGATTAATTCTAGTCTAGGGTCAAGTCTGAACTCGAATAAGTTAACAAAAATGGACTTGAGTAGATCATAAGGCTCGAAAAGTTAGATATGAAGATATGAACTATAGTCGATTACATGTATACTCGATCTGATATTTGTAGTTAATCTTGAACTCTGCTCAAGATCATACCATGAGTACTTAATAAAGGTCACCTTGTTAACAAGACCACATACCAAATCACCAATGTATGTGAACATGTATAAACATAAAGATAAGGCCAACCACTCAATCAAGATGTTACCTAAAATATCTTACAACAAACAAAAAACAAAATTGATGTAACCTATCCAAATAAATGAATGTATATGTGCATTCTGTATATGCTCCAAATACATCCACATGCATTACATGTCAAGTATATAAAAATGGCAACTCATCCACCAACTAGTTGATTCCATCACCATCACAACCATTAAAGTATTTAATAATTGGTGATTAAGATACAATTTCATAGAGAAGAATATAGTCAAGTGGGGTCAACATGACATACAAGGCTACACATTAATTCAACTTGCAAATAACTCATCACCAAAAAAGCATCCAACCATTCAACTACCATATGCATTCATTATAGGAAATATCTTTTCAAAATTCACCATCCTTAAACACAAATGCAACTTCTTTTATACAATTCCATGAGAATAATGCTACCTAACACTATAAAAACGGATTTAAACCTCAACAAAAAGACTAAACTGATTGTGTTTGCTAAAATGATAGTAACAAATACTACTAAGAAGTACAAATGATAACTAATTCCAAGAAAGTGCAAACAAAGGTTGAATAAAGATCACATCTTCTTTTGCTAATCAAAATTGATAATCCAGTCTTTACATCAACATAAGTAGTTAATTTCCAAGTAAGCATATACTCACCAGTTAAAAGATAGAACATGCGGAAAAGCGGGTCCATAGCCGTGGCTAAAGATGCCATCATGAGTAACCATTTCCTTCCATTTCCCACTCTTCAATAATCAACGGCCTTAATTGACTCGATAAAACTTTCCATAAACAGAAGCAATGATTGTACTCGATCTGCGCAAAGAAAGAAAAAAACAAGAGCAAAAGTCACAACTCGCAAGTTAAAATCTCATACTTGTAGGTTACCAGGAAAATTACCCAAGGGTGATGGGTGCGTGGTGCACATATCCGACACCATGCTACCCCTGGACTTTAAGGGGTGGCAGTTTTGACCCACTTACTTAGAATAGGTTGATTTAAGTTATGTATAATTCATGGCAGATCAAAAACATAAACCAAGAAACATAACGCATAAAAAAGCGGGTCAAATGGGTACAGTACAGTTGGGCAAACAATGTTTCAGGTCAGCAGACCCATTGTGTTTTAACCCATTACCCAACCTGCCTGACTCCCCCATTTTTTGAACTGTACTAATTTTACTCAACTAAGGTGAGGTTTATTTTCATTTATCTAAAGAAAAAAAACTAGTGGAAATCCATTAATACCTTAATTTCATGAATGCTTGAAACTTTCATTTGCAAACGAATTGTCGCTGATTTTTCAGACTTGCTGACCATCCTTCCACAAAAAGCCCGTCACCACAACCTCAAACCGCTCTTTGTATATATCGACAAATCCTCACTCGAATTCAAAAATCGGTCAAACCAAGACATTAGAATTTCTTGTTGCCAAGACAAAGGCAACGTCAGAATAGTATTCCCAAGCCCATCCTCGATCAAATGACGATCCAACCCTCTTGATGCTCTCTTCATCCAAGCGAAATCATCATAAAAAGGCACCAGCCAAGTTTGTAACAGTAAAACATCTTAAAATCCTTTGAAGCCAAAAGTTACTTTTCCATTACCAACAATAATCGTGATGTAACTCGACTGATTTCGTATCTATGAAGTGGTGGTACTTTTGAATGAACTTCAGACAATTCAGTCAAAGATGCCCATGACTTGAGAAAATCTTCAGAAATCTGTCTATCTATCAAAATATCGAGAAGAAAATGTAGGTTATCCGCTTGTCGTGTGATTTGGGTTGCTTCTAGTAAATCTTTGTTGGAAGCTTTCAAGAAATGTTTTTTTAATAAAACCAAACATTTGTCACAGGCGGAATACAAAGAATCCTTTTTCAGATCGTTATGAGAAGAATTCTCGCGAAGCATTTTTGCTACTAAAACTTTCATTTCTCGTCTTGCTTTTTCATCTTTTCCTTCGAGAATGATATGTAAGAGTTTAAGAAGAACGTCTTCGTTGTTGTTACTTTCGTCAACCCCTGGTGTAATATCAACTGAAACTCTTTCAAACTTCGTTTGGACCTGATCCTTACAGTCTAAGCTCGATAATAAAAGAGATACATCTCTTCTTTCATCGTCGGCCAAGGAGCGGCTTCTAGGTACTCCAAACACGATAATACCCCAGCATCAAAGCCGATCGCTGCTGAGACCTATGTTGAAATTACAAATAGAAGACCTATTATTTTAAACATAATCTCCCTGTAATGGCATGTATGTGTAGTACTATCACACCTTAAATTGCAGCATTTCAAGTTTGAATGACTTATTTTTCCTAATTATTATGTCAAACAAACATATGTTATTATACGGAGACGACAAGATTCTTTAACAGTACTAAAATAATTTCTATAAATAAAAGTAAGCAAACAATACTGAACAAACATGCTTTCTTATAAAAAAATTCACATAGCAACCCCTAGATCTATTATTTTTATCATAGCTTATTATTTTTCTCCTATTAATATCTATATATTACTAACTAGACGAGTACCCATGCATAGCAACGGGATTTTATAGTGGCAGATAATTGTAGCGATAGAAAAAGTTTATATGTTATAAACGAATAATAATAAAAGTTTTAGAATTTGAGGATTAACATAATGTTTTGAAACCCGGTTCGACTCGGGCGGTTCAACCGGTTAAACCGGTTTCGATCGAAAAAACGGGTCAAATTAAACTGGGTAATATATTTTTGAAACCCGATTAGACCTGTCGGGTTTGAAGTGACCCTGGTCAACCCAGTTTTTGAGATATATGTATATACTTTTTTTGTATCATTCCAAATATATATTGGAACGGGTTGACCCGGTGGTCGAACCGATTGAACCGGTAACCCGGTGACTCGACCAGGTGGATTAGAGACCCGGTTCAAAACATTGATTAAACTACTGTATTTAAACTGAATGAAAATAATATGGGTTATAAACGAAAATAATAATAAAAGTTTTTTTTTTGGGGTAAAGGGTTACCCCGGTAAAGTAAATAGTTTTCTTAATTTCTCAACGTTCAACAAAAGAAAAACTTTATGATTTCCATATATAGTTTTCTTAATTTCTCAACATTCAACAAAAGAGGGTAAATGCTTTATACATAGAAGAATAGATATAGATATAGAAGTATAGATATAGATATATAGATATAGATAATCAAGTTCTTAGAAAACTTGAAAATACTTTCTCAAACACAAGATTGTAATTAACATTTGTAATGAGATTATAATTCATGTTTGCTATAACAGAAAAACAAACTAATTTACAATCAAAAAGTTTACACAAATAGTATTAGATTTCCACGAATCTAGATTATACTGTAAGAGTTATAGGATCCCGTTTTTAATTGATCTATAAACCTCACTGGGAATAACTAAAGTAACCGAGGGATTTACGTATAATAAAACTATATATTAACTCACTGAAAAGTTTCATCACCACATTCAAATACGTGTACTTTGAAACCTGCCGCAACGCGCGGGCATAAAATCTGACTTAATTTAACATCAAAGAATATATGCTATATAAGGTATTTGATTGATTTGCCAACATATGTCTACAAACTATATGAAGTCATAGATTTTAATTTGCATAGATGGGTAAATCCTCACAAGTGAAATATGAGTAGCTGAGTAAACTAGTTTTCAGTCAAACATTTACCGTAACTCGTTTAGATGATTACAAGATGTTTATGACAAATAAGGTTAATTGTGTTCAATAGTAGTCAAAAATTTCACTAAACAATGTGTCCTGTCAAATGCTGCAACTATTTTTGGAACAGGGCTATAACTAACAACAATCACACATTCACAAAATAAGACCATAGAAGAGGCAAAAACATGAAAGGATACTATATTATTGTTAGAGAATGACAAGTGCAATATTTTCGGAACTTCAGTGAACATATACATAAGCAAACCTGGAGCGTTTTCAATGTTCTGGAGAGACTATTAGTAGAGCATTTCATGATGTTTTAGATGCAATAACTGCTAAAGGTAACGGTTTTGATGGTCTAGCAAGTGATATTATTAGGCCAAAAGATCCAAGTTTCCCTATACCACCTCAAATCATGAATGATAAAAGATACATGCCGTATTTTAAGGTAGTAATTTAATTATGTTAAGTTTACTTATTAAAATGTCAAACATCATATTGTTATCGTTTATATTATTTAATTTGGTTTTAGGACTGCATTGATGGCACACACATAGGAGCATGTATCCCAGAGGCTCAACAAGTTCGTTATATCGGTAGAAAAGGGATACCTACTTTTAATATAATGGAAACATGTGATTTTAATATGTGTTTTACATTCATATCGGTTGGTTGGGAAGGATTAGCACACGACACACGTGTCTTTCTTCATGCAATTAACACGCAAGCAATAAACTTCCCAAAACCACCTGAAGGTGACTATACATATGTTTAATATTATTATGTGGTTAAATATACAAGCTATAATATACTAATCATCGTTTTAACCATTTTGACAGGTAAATATTATCTCGTTGATAAAGGATATCCAGAAAGAAATGGATATCTTGTTATGTATTCCAAGACAAGATATCACCCGTCTCAGTTTCAAAATGAGCCACCTACTAACATGAAAGAAGCTTTTAATCGTTCTCATTCATCTTTGCGAAGCTATATTGAGAGGTCGTTTGGAATTTTAAAGAAACGGTGAAAAATACTTGGTGGGATGCCCCAGTTTAGTGTGAAAACTCAAATTGCTGTCATTATAGCCGCATTTGCTTTGCATAACTACATTCGTAATAGTGATGAAGAAGATATGATGTTTACTACGATCGAGCAACATCCAAATTACATACCACCTGATGAACTTCACGATGTTCGTGGCCATGAAACAAACGCTAAAAACGTCTCTCAAGGAACATCTAATGAGATGAAACGAATTCGGGATGATATTGATGCATCAATATGGAATGCACGTCGTCAGTGACTATTACAATCATGCGTGTTTCAAAGCACCTACGATATTTTTTATTAATATAACTAGTTTATTATTTGTATGCTTTAAATTTGTTTACAATATGTCCTTTTATGTCATTTTACATCATATAATTACAGTAAACAGCTAGTTTACCAAACACTTTTATTGAAAAAAAATACAGCTTGTAGCTCATGTTAACAGCTTTGCAGTTTACAGTTTACAGCTTGCAACTTACAGCATACAACTTACAGCTAGTTTTGCCAAACATACCATTAGTACACTTTTTACCAATCAAACACACAGCCTACAAGAAAATAGACATATAGTGATTGAGGTATCCGTAACATAGAAAAATGTCAATAAATCTAACCTTTTAATGACTCTTTGAGCACCACATCTTATTGGTTTAGAAATTAAGATGTGGCGTATATGAGTCAAGAGTTAAGATCAACATAGACCTATTATTTGTCATAGATCCAATGAATCAATCTCAACCATCTATTTTTTTATCAAAAATAAAAAAACCTACTTTCCACCTCTTTTTTAAAAATAAAATATCTTACAAACGGTAAATCGTCACACGACAAAAAATACACCATCGCGACGAGTATTTTTTTATCTTTCAGTAGACGGGTGACACGATATACTTTCGAGGAACTTTTTTTTGATTTTTTTTTCAGTCACGAATTGCGAAAATCATATATGATTCGTATAACGGATCATATATGATTTCATAAAATCATATATGATTTGTGATTCCGCCGAACTTTTTTTCAATTTTGTTTCACGAATTGCGAAAATCATATATGATTGATTTCAAGGTTATAAATAGCGTGAAGCGTGGCGTAGCGGCATAGCCAAGCCTCAAGCTTTAGCGTGAGGCAAAAAAAAGTTCGTCGAAAGTACATAGTGTCGCCCCTCTATAGAAAGATAATTTAATTCTCGTCGCGATGGTATGTTTTGTTTTGCGTAACGATTAACTGTATGTGAGATATTTAATTTTTAAAAAAAAGTGGAAAATGAGTTTTTTTATTTTTAATAAAAAAAATGATTGGCTAGGATTGATTCATTAGGTCTATGACAAAAATTGGGTCTATATTGAACTTTTGGCTATGAGTCAATTGGGTGATAGTGAAAGAGGGAGGGAAAGTATATGAGTCAATGAGGTATAGGTGAGAAAATTTATGAGCATTTATTATATGGTGCACAATTTATGTAAATAGCGTATCAAATTGTACTTTGCGCACCAACTAGACCAATTTGGTAAACATGACTAATTTGAATATGAAATGGTAAACAACTTATATATTGGGAATGTATTGGTAATTAATTTCTTTTTTAAGTGTCACTAACAATAATTTTGTAGTGACATTATCATATTTGCCCACTAAACTTTTTTTTTCACTTATTTTAATGAGGTATGCTACATCAACAAAAGTTTCACAAAAGAATTTTTCACAAATTATTACGGAGTAGTTCTCAACATGAGGTGCACAAATTATTACCTTGGCTCCTTGATTGTGAACATGAGGCGCACAAATTATTACGGAGTAGTTCTCAACGATACTAAAGCCCATGACATACGCAACCATCCTTAAGTTCACTAGACCTTAAAAATAAACAATTCGTAACACATTAAGATCGGAAAAGGCCAACTGGACAACCTACGTTAGTTTTGAGTTACAATTACACAAGTTGAATGTGTGATTGAGTTTGTTTAAACTTAGATATAAATCTAAATTCAGTACCATATCAAGTTTGTAATAAATAAATAAATAAACTGCCCAAACCCAAAGGATAAGAAGAACCCACTCTTTCATTTGCCTTTTCTTCCAAGTCTTTTCTCCCCCTTTATAATCTAAGCCAAATCCTTTTTGGGTTTTGATTTTTGAACATTTTATAAGATCACAAAAAAAAAACATATTTGAAAAAAAAGTGAGGATGGAAAATGAATGTATTATCACACTGGAAGGTTCTTCAGTAGGAAGAATCTATTGAAGGTTATGAAGCTGATATACAACAGTGCTATGCTTTGTAAGGTTGTTTTTTTCATATGGGTATTTTTTTATTTTTTATTTTAGGAGTTGAAACTTAAAAAAGTTTATATTTTTAGCTTTTTTGTCATATGGGTATTTGTTACTTTTTTTTAGGGGTTGAAACTTATAAAGTTTATATCTTTAGCATTTTTTTTGCATATGGGTAGTTGTTATTTTATCATTTTAGGGGTTAAAACTTATGAAGTTTGTATTTTTAGCTGTTTTTGTCATATGGGTAGTTGTTAATTTTTGATTTTGAGGCTAGAAACTTAACAAGTTTATGTGTCTAGCGATTTTTTCATATGGGTATCTGTTATTTTTCAGTTTTAGGGGTTTTTGTGTGCTTTGGGTTGTTGGAAACTTGAAAGTTAGTTCTTTTGTTGTTTTAACATATGGTGTTTGTTATTTATTGGATTTTTGTATTAAATGTGTGTTTTAAGGTGTTAGAATTAGGTTTATGGGTTATTGCTTGATGTTTGTTTCTTAAAGGGCAATTTTTAGTAAGAATATAAAGCCTAAAAACTTTGCTATATGAAAGGATCAGGAATTTTAAAACACCAATTTATCAAATTACTTGAATATATTGTTATTTTACGGATTTATGTGTTGTTTTAAGATGTGGTTTTTAGTTTGTGCTTCGATTATGTTTGATTTCTTTAATATTTTTACATATGAAAAATATTGTCCAGTAAGGCTATTTGGAAATATTTAGGGGAATTGAAAAGCATTAACCACGATTCTTGAAATTTTGCTCTTATGCTATAATGCGATGCAAGTTTATTTTTTTTTAGTTCTATGTTCAATGGCATTGATCTTCTTCCTTATTCAAGGGGTTTGTGTTGTGTTTTAAGGTGTATTGAATTCTTTAACTTATAGCATAAATTCAAGATGAAAGATTTGCTTTTTGGGAAGTTTAGAATATCGAAAACCAGCAAGTTATTTCATCCTATTCCTGAAATTTAGTTCTTAAGCGTAGAATCTTGGAGAAGAAGATGATCAAATAAACTGCTTTTCGAGGCAAATTTTGGTCCAAGTTGTTGGCTTACGAAAAGGATTGCTTTCAGCCTAGTGCGAAGATTAGGGCTTTAAATTACTATCAACTCTTGAACACCTATTTCGTTGTGATTCCTTTTGACTATTACCGTATTTGGTTTTGATGCAGCAGACAACCTTTTTAATATGTGAAGAAAGATGGAAAATAGAATAAGAATAGTCTTTTTTAAAAGGCTACAATTCCCCCTAAAAAAGCAAATTACTTGTGTGCTTTCTGAGAATAGTGGTCGTTATGCAACAAAATGCCAATGTTGATGATCTGAAAGTGTAATGTTGTCTTTGCATTTCCAGCTCGTTTAAAATGGAATGTCAAGTATGATGGTTTGAAAAGTCAATCATTCAAGTTTCAATGAATAGTAACCCACCTGTATACAAAATGAATTTCTGCTTCACAAATGAAAGTGATACCTTTTTGACTCTTAAAAGTCATTATTTCATTTATTAATGTTGGTACTTTCATATGGTTGGAGGTTGAACTAGTTTCCTGTACCTGAACGATATAGTTAATGTAGAATTCTCATGTTAAGTGATACTTTTTTGACTCTTAAAAGTCAACCTTTGACATATTTTCATTCATGAACGAATACTGTTAACTGTCATATTCTGATTTCTATTTCCATTTAATACTGTATTTGCAGGGCTGCTGCCATTCCTAGAGCCAAAGATGGTGCACGATTTCAAATGAAATTAGTTCACGATCAATTGACACCGCTTATTATGTTCTTGCTACAATGGATCGATTCTTCTTGCTCATGTCTCCTGCCTAGATACTTGAATCTTTTCCATGTTATCGTCTATAAGGTTAGTTCTTTGAATTTGCTCACTCATTTGGTTAGAAAGTTCGTATGCAACATATGTCAGTACAAACAAAGTTCGTTTTCTTAGATATGAAGATCTGACTAGGTATCTATCTTTCTGTATAGGTATATACTGATGGAAGACCGAAGATTTCTAGGCATGTAAGAAAGGCAACCGTGAATGACTTTTATGGTTAGTCATCTTATATCTCTTAAGAGGTTTCCGTTGACTTATAATTCGGCTAAGTCATGATTTAGGTTGTGTTTTATCTCAAACGTGTTGAACTGGTCAAATAAACTTCTTAAGCAAGAAGCCAAGAAGGGGAACAATTCAAATCGGTCAAACTGTTTTTAGTCACACATCATTTTATATAAAAAAATGTTGTGTTTTCTTATTATTATTTCTAGTAGAACTCAAAATTTGACACAAAAAAAAATGTGTACGGGTCAAATCAACCTGACCCATCTCACTTTGGTCCGTACTGGAAACACCTATATAGACCCAAACCCATTTTGACTTGTTAAGCAACCCATCCCATCCATCTTGCCACCTCTACACACAAGCTCTTTGCTCGTTATGTGTGTGTGATTGATATATCTTTTTTGCTTCGTAATCTGCAAGCTAAAGGCTTTGTACACTCAAGATAGGACTAACATCCCATTAACTAATTTGGTTAAATTCAATCTGCGCAGCCGTGATACTTCCATCTCTTAGAAGGCTACATTACGACTTAGTGGAGCTAGATACCGGGCGTAAAGAAGAGAGTTCAGAATTGGCAATTTCCAACCAAATGAAAATGGAAAAGAAAGATAGTTTCACTAATATCGATTTGGAAAGAGAAGATGAATGTGGGATTTGTTTAGAACCTTGCACCAAGATAGTCTTGCCTAATTGCTGCCATGCAATGTGCATCAACTGTTACCGCGATTGGTAATATACTGAACCTTGCGCATCACTTAGTTTTACAGTACATCACAATGACGCTTAGAGACTAATCTTGCCTTTTTCTGAATTTTCAGGAACTCAAGATCAGCATCATGCCCATTTTGTCGGGGTAACATAAAGAGAGTAATGTCACGAGATTTATGGGTTCTTACATGCAATGATGAAGTAATAGATGCGGATCTTGTTTCAAAAGAGGATTTGGTGCGTTTTTATCTGTACATCAATAATCTCCCTAAAGATTCGCCAGATGCCCTTTTCTTTATGTTTTATGAGTATTTAATATAAGGCGAATAAAGTAGAAAATTTGTTGTATAGTGAGTCACAATCGAAAAGACAACAAAAAAAGCCGACCCTTAAATGTAAATAGTGGTCGGCTGTAATTGTAAGTATATTTCCTTCAAATTGTTACATGATAATAAATCATTAACGTGTTTATTACTAGTATTACTTTACTCTACTCTATATCCTGGAACAAGTTACCTTAGCCCTCTGAATTCATTATCCGGGGCTACATATTGTACTATGACGTTTAAAATCATGAAGGGGCTCTACTTAGGAACATTGTTTTTCATGAGTTCTTCAAATGGTGGTTGACAACATCCGTGGTTTATATATTGATCTGTCATGTGTTCATTCATGGACTCGGTTGGATGAATCCCGTCCCAACTGATGTATTGGCTTGGATCATCGCATATTGAAGTACCTGAAGAACCGCACAATGACTCAAGATTGAAGTTCATGTCGTTTTGTGGCCCTGAAGCTCCACAACAAGTTTTATGAGTTTCTGTAATTTTGTATTTTTGTGGATTGTTCACGATGGCGTAGTATGCTTTCCAAGAATCTGCGTATATAATTGTAACATCTGGGTGCATTTTTCGGTATATTTCTAATTTGGCTTTTAGGATTTCGTTGTGGACTACAACGGCTGCGTTTACAATAGTTGAACATCCTGATCTGTCACGAATGCTTATTGGAGTTAAGGAGATGTCCATAGGAAGACAACCGACAGGTGGTAAACCTTGGACAACTATGTTCTTTGCTCCGGCTTTTATCAACACCTGTTCTTCAAAAGACATGTTAGAAATTGGCTAATAACGCTCATCAAGGGTACGTCTAAAAATATCACAATTCTGCATTTCATTTTACTAATTTTTCTGTTTGACAATCTGTCAATATTTTTGGCGGGGAAAGGAATTTGCAAAACTTACTTTAACGAGTTCCGTTACATATGCAACCGATGACTTGGCTATAGCACGAAGAGGAATTGTAGATCCAACTGCGCGTGAATAATCATTGAGTCCAATTTCCCCTACCCAAAATAAAGCGGTTTTCAGTTTATCTGAACACGCTTTTTCATCCAGCCCCTTGCATAGGTGTTCAGTTTGATACTTCTTGTACCAATCCAATTGGGTCCATACACCTAAGGGAGTGCCTTTCTGTAGAAAAACTCGTGCAAGCTTAGACAAAAGGTCACGAGCTAGAGTTGTGGATCCAGCAATAGCGAAGTTTACACCATTAGTAAAGTTAGATGAAGTTGATTGGTAGGGAGGTAGGACCGGCAAGCCTAGGGAGTCTGTAATAAAATCAATAACTAGGCGCCCATCAGATAATCGGTTAGAGGCATAAGGTGAGCTTAAAGAACCCATGAATGATAAAACGAGACTGCCCAAGTATTTAGCATTTCCAGTGTCTGTGTACGAATCTCCAAAAGCAAAGAGTGCTGTGAAACGGCCTTTAAAGCGAGCGTGAAATGTAGTTGGTTTTTGTGGCTCTTCTGGAGGTTCGTGCGGTGGAACTATTTTGGGGTCTTCTGGCGGAGTTGGTTGGCTTGGTGGTGGTTTTGGTGTCGGCTCACTTGGTGGAGGTGTTTGGATCGGTGGAGGTTTTGGTTTCGGGTCATTTGGTGGAGGTTTTGGTTTCGGGTCATTTGGTGGAGAGCTGGGGACCGGTGATGGAGGTGGAGACTTAGGGACCGGTGATGGAGGTGGAGACTTAGGGACCGGTGATGGAGGTGGAGACTTGGGGACCGGTGATGGAGGTGGAGACTTGGGGACCGGTGATGGAGGTGGAGACTTAGGGACCGGTGATGGAGGTGGAGACTTAGGGACCGGTGATGGGGGTGGAGATTTAGGGACCGGTGACGGGGGTGGAGATTTAGGGACCGGTGGAGGCTTCTCGCTCGGTGGAGGCTTAGGGACAGGTGGAGGTTTCTCGCTCGGTGGAGGTTTATGATGCCCATCGTGTGGAGGTTTATTATGCCCATCGTGTGGAGGTACACATTCGGGTGGCAAATGTGCCAGTGCCGGAAAAACTAAGAAAAACACAAAAAGAACCACTAGAGGAAAAGATAAATATCTAAATTTCGTCATTCTAAGTTTGTGTAGATTAAATCTAAAGCTTGAAATTAATCTTTAGATCATGAAATCTTGATATGTTATATATAGTAGCTACTTTCTTGCTTTTAGGAACAAGAAAGGTCAAAAATGATTTGAAAATCGATTGATTATTAACGACTTTACAAACGAATGGTGAGCGATTCATGATACTGTTTGATCGTAAATGTAGGACGATGAAGAGATTTCTAATTCTAGTAATGGGCGATTCTCGTTTCCTAGATACGTGGACAAGTATTTTGGTTTGAATTTGTATGCGCTAGTAAATTTTCGAACTAGTTTTTCTATGCTAACGGTTAATTCTTGCAAATGGGTTTAACCCATCTTTCAGCTTTAACTCGTCAGAATTTCTCTTGATTGATAGCATTTTATCAGCAAAAATAAGCATCACATAACTCTACCAAGTTAAATGCATAAACTAGAAACCCATATATGTATCATTCTTATTTCTGAGTACATAAAGTTTCTTGCTGAATGGACTCAAAGGCAACTAACAAACAATCAAAAACGACTTTTGCTGTACAGTGTGTCGCAAGCTTACACGAACGTGAAGCCCATCGTAGCTAAAATAAGATTCACAACTTCATCCGGCGGCACCGAAAGTGACAGGTAATTCATTGTGTCGTTGATTGTTAATCAACTCCCTAACAACAAAAACGGTCATTTGTTCAAGATGAGAATGCATGCAGATTGTATAGCATGAAGCTCAGCGGCCAAAACTCATGAAAACAAACTAATAACAACCGCATAAATCACGAGAAATGACATTGATACTATACCGACATTCAAAGTATTGAACAAGCTTATATACATGACATCTAAAACCATCTCCAAGATGTTTTATTAGTAAGGTGTTTCAAATATTTTAGAATAAACAGAATTCAAACATCGCTTAAAATCTCTTAGGATGACTACAGGAAAATCTGAAGACACCCTCGAAAACACACGTTAAATCATGCACATCAGAGTTGCAATGGCTCGACTTTCTCGGGTAACTTTAAAAGAAGTATAAAAGATACATAGGCAATGTTGTTAGACAATGTTGTATCAGACACCTAGTCGGCCGCCATGAGCCGTTGCCTCGATACACCCCGTCAAAACTCTTTATTTTCCCTTATTATTTTTTCCCTATCGATTGTGGTTGTTAACCACCGGTGTTTAATTCCTCCTCTTTCACTTCTTCCTTATTTAACCTATTCTTAGCCACAAGAATTTGTTCTGTTTCCTTATTATTTTTTCCCTATCGATTGTGGTTGTTAACCACCGGTGTTTAATTCCTCCTCTTTCACTTCTTCCTTATTTAACCTATTCTTAGCCACAAGAATTTGATCCGGTTTTATTATTTTGTTATCTCAATCAAAATATTGTCTATTATTATCTCCTTATTAAAAAAATAATAAGAAAAAAACAATGTTATCAAGTGTTATCAGCTTCAGATCGCTATCAACAACATCCACCTTGAAGACCTCGAAGACTTGCCTACACCTGTTATCGAACATCTTCATCAAGAACCGGTTTCTAGCTTTATTGTTTTAAGTTTTATCTCCGTTTAGAGATTTCGCCGCTCGGACCCCGAGGAAGTATTAGATACGTAGTAATAAATAATAGGCCCAAGCCCGGTTTGTGAGTTATGGGTCCATTAGGGTTTATGATTAGGTTTTCATGTATCTTATCATTATAAATAGTTATCAATAAAGTCATAATACCCGCAAGGTTTTTTATCTTTCTAACAAATGTCATTTCTCCAAAAGATAAAAAGACTATTTTGAGAGAGACATAGGCAATTTTTGCTTTTTTTAGATGTAATATCTTAATTTGACTCATTCAGAAAATGCAATTACATCGTTTATTCTTTCTTTCTTTTATATGATCATTAGGATGCAGCGAGAAGTTATAGGCCTCTTATTGAACTAAATATGAAGGGAGTGTCTTAACATCTTTAATGTCTTTTTATATTCTTCATTTTTTTCTTACCTTTTTGTTTGTTTTATTTTCTATTTTGTTATGATTTTTGTTATTTTGTTATTTTTCTTGTTCATTTTTTGGTTTTTTTCTTGCTCCACCATTGTTTTCTATTAAAAGTATTAAATATAATTATTGCATATTTTTTATTAGATAAAGAGTATATAAGATTATATGCCGATTCATATTTTGTTCAAATTAAATGGTTCGTTTCAGACTCATATATCTCAACTCTAACGCACAATTTAGTTAATCGTTTTACAAAGTTTACTTTAAACTCTGATGCGTTTATTTTTTTCAAATAAACATGAGATTGCATGCTTTGTTTAAAATACTTTTTACTTTAAATTGATTATATAATAAAATATGTTTTTATATATAATAAAGTTTATTTCTTGTGAAAATGCAATCGTTTTATATTTAAATTATAAAATTATAGTTTAACACATCTAGACATTTTTACAGATCAAACAGTTTTATTAGAGTCATATTCAGATTTCTCAACCACTTATTCATATTAAGTTGAAAATCAGATTCAGGATTTTCTACTGCATATTCAGATTTAAATATGCGAATCAGATTCAGAACCTCTTAATAAACATACAACACCATACAACATAAACGTGTAGATATACAACTTCTATAAGTATGTGATGAAAATCAAAAAATAATAACCAAGTTTGAGTTTTGTTCCAATTTAGTCACTACAACTTTTTTTGATTGTAAAATAATAATCATGTTTCAAAAGTGTTCCAATTTAGTCACTGCAATTTTCTTTTGATTATTTTGTAATACAATAAACAAGTTTGAAAAGTGTTCTATTTTAGCCACTCAAAGTTTCAATAATGTTATATTATTGTGTAATTTTGTTTACTTGTGCATATGTTGGTTGAGATGATTGAAATTCATGTGTTGGCGTTTATTATTAAAGTACAACCAAATAGTGCACATATGAATATTTTAAAGATAGCTTTTTTGAAATTACACAATAATCAAATAGTATTCAAATTTGGATGGTTTTTATAATAAAAATAAACTTTGAGCACAAACTTTGTTACTGTTGAGTAACATTTTCCCGATATGAAAAGGTAAATGGGTGTTTGTCACTGCTTTAATTTTTATTTTTTTTTGCTTTATACTTATTTCATAGAAAAACAGTTTTTCATAAAGCCAAAAGTTCAATATAGACCCAACATTTGTCATAGACCTAATGAACCAATCATAGCCACTCATTTTTTCATCAAAAAT
>BQNB010051761.1:0-40818 GCA_026074375.1 Tanacetum coccineum | reverse complement strand
GCGGGATAATTTCCCGCTTAGATTTACGCTAAAATTTCTTATTAAATTTCATGAAAATCTTCCCCAGCGACATGTCGCTGGGGAAAAAGTTTCAATAACGTTTGACTAAAGATTCAACGAGAATAAATGCCACGTCGGAGTATTTTGTCGTTTAGCGACTTTTCCCCAGCGAGATATGTCGCTGGGGAAAAACGCGCTGGGGAAAGGGGCTTTTGTTGTAGTGTAGGCTTCGTCGTTTGAACCAATATGTGACCGAACTGCATACTTTAGCTTCAAAAAGGCTTGTTTCTTGCGAGTACTATCGTTGGTTAAAAGCATGGAACAACCTCCTACGCGGAATAGACAGTTGGAAAGCATCATAGACCTTTCTTTTCCAGGGTAATAATTAGCCACCGTTGATTCTGAGCTAACAACAATGGCTAATCTTTTCTTTTGTGTCTTGAACAACTGCTGGATCAAATGAATGGCGATTAGACTCGCGCTACAGCCCATTCCTGTGAGATTATATGCCTTAACATCTTGTCGCATTTTGTAGTGATTTATGATGCGAGATGTTATAGAAGGGATTGTTGGGAGTAAACATGCATTCACCACAAGTATATCAATTTCAGATGGCGATATGTTTGACCTAGAAAATATACAATCGAGTGTATCATAGATTATTGCGTCCATTTCTGATAGAGAATCAGCAAGTGTAGGATGTTCAGCTTTCCCTAAGATGATATTTTTTGTACCATAAGTTTCGTCTCCAAGACCTGAATTAACAAATGTTTTTAACATGAACTTGTATTCTTCTTTATGCAGGTTCTTGTTGCGTAATACAATCTTTGCACACTCATCAATGCCCAGCTTCATCTCATCCTTTCCTTTGTACAATTCGTAGTCGATCATATAGCAAGTTGAATGATCGTAGACTTTCCAAATCACCAAATTTGCTAACAGAAAGATAACATAGATAAATGGAAACAAAAGCATTATTATTATTGTTATAAACTCCATTGCAAATAATGGAATCTTAAGTAGAGAGTATCGAGGGTGGTAGAATGATGCACGGCTGGGGAGAAGAAAGGAAAAAAAGGATGGCCGGAGATGGTTAGCTAGTCTGTACGTGTTTGAACATATATGTAACTGTTTAAGATTGAATGTAGCTTTTATAAGAAAAAGACCAGTGCATGTTACCATTATTGTTTTGCTATGCTCTATCATTTTCTCAATAAAAATGTGGTTTTATTTGTTTCTGTGGCACGTGAAGTGGTGCCATCTTTCACTTCAATTCGCACCTTTAAATTTCAATGCATACACTTATAACAACTTATCTATATGCAACTACGCATAAAAAAAAAATATAATACAGACCACTGCACATAAATCAACTAAGATGAATGTATTTAATTATGTCTACTGGAACACTTGTATACATGCATTCGATCCAAGCCTCTCAAAATCTCCCAAAGACAACTGTTGCATTTCAAACCTGCACTCAATTATATTGATACGACACCGGTGGGGGTTGTAGCGGCTTTGATAGTTGCACCACTTAAGCGTGTGCGAGCTACTTATGAAAAGTAGAGAAGAGAATGTCATTATTTGACTTTTATATTTGATTGATTGCTTATTTGAACCTAAAGGTACAATGAGTATTTATTTACGCAACGTAGGGTACAAAACTAATAGCTAATTGGTCTTGGTCGATGGGCTCGGGCCCGGCGTATCATTCCTCACTCCTCAAAAACACCTTGCCCTCAAGGTGTTGTCTTGAAAAGCACCCTTGATTGATTTTCCTAAATAAACATGAAGACATTCCTAAACAATGATACTTAAATAAGAATATATTACATGACATAATCTTTATGTCATACGGGCTTGGACTTCTCCCTTTGGGGTCGTTTGGGTTGTCCGTCCTCCTGCAGCACTGGCGTAACACTCTCCACACCTTCAAAAACCATCTTGTCCTCAAGGTGATGTCTAAAAAAAATTACTACCTCCGTCCCAAAATTATTGTCCAGTTTTGACTTTCTGAGTCTTTCTTTGTCAACTTTGACCTTAAATAATTTTGTTTATGTTACATAATACTTGATAAAAATTATACCAATGAAAAATACATTTAAAACTCAATCCATTCATATATTATGCATCAAATATTAAATAGCACAAACAAAAATATTTAAGGTCAAAGTTGAGAGAAAAAGACTTAGAAAGTCAAAAGTGGACAATAATTTTGAGACGGAGGTAATACATATATGTTGAACAAGTCAAAGTCCAATTCCGTTTAAAATATAATCTACGATTAAAATATAGTCAAACATTTTGTACTAGCTTCTTTCTACGTCCTCCAAATTTGAAGACTATTTTTTTTTAAATGGTAATCATGCAATTGAATACTGAGGTGCCTTGCGAATAAATAAACTACGTAATATAAAATGCATTGTTCTACTCTTAGTTTATATAATAGATGTCAAGTACGTTCTCAACTAGCGTCACGATCGGTTTTGCAGTTTCGCTCCAGTAAGAGTATAGTATTTCTTTGAGCAAGAAGATCGGTGGCTGCTCGTTTTGCCCCGTATGTCAAAAAGATATCTTACAAAATTCAAGTATGGGATTTAGGAATTAAAACTGAATAAAATCCATTCAAGGTTCTATATTTCCGTGTTTACGTATTTCAAGACTTTTGAAGTCAAATATTTGATTTTTTTGAGCAGTAAATAATTAAATTCAATTCTGCGTAAATCAACCCTCGCCACTTGTTGAATGAGAAAACAAAACCAAAGAAATGAAAGAAATCAAATAACGTGATCTAACCTCTATGTATCCTCTGACATTTTTAGCTAGGAAGTTGCATGGAGTTTTTCAACTTTTTTTTCCATGACATTTTCCACTGAATTAAACAAATAAATAGTACAGGTTTATGTATTTGACAAGTGGAACTTATAAATTAATTGCAAACAAAATGTTTAGTAAATCATAAGGGAGTAAATCATAAGGGGGTTTAGGTAATTGGAGTCCCTCATCACTAGAGGTGGCAAAATAGATGGGTTGAGTTGGGTTGGGTTGGGTCATGAGTTTTGATGGGTTTGGGTCTAGATGAGTTTGTGCCTAGATGAGTCGGGACTAGATGGGTTTGGTATCCTTTTTTTAACGTTTGTGGTCCGTTTTTGATCTATTTCAACCGTTTTCGATCGATTTAGTCCATTTTCGACCGCTTTAAACCTATTTCGATCGTTTTCATCAGATTTCGAACGATTTCGACCGATTTCGACCATTTTCCACCGATTTCGATCGATTTCGACCGTTTTCCATCGATTTCGACCGATTTCGACTGTTTTCAACCGATTTCCACCGTTTTCGACCGATTTCCACCGTTTTGATCGTTTTTGACCGTTTTCCATCGATTCCGACCGTTTTCGATCAATTTCCATCGTTTTTGACTGATTTCGACTGTTTTCCACCGATTTCGATCGTTTTCCACCGATTTCCACTGTTTTCGACCAATTTCCACCGTTTTTGACCGATTTTGACCGTTTTAGACCGATTTTCACCGTTTTTGACTGATTTCGACCTTTTTCGACCGATTGACCGTTTTCCACCGATTTCCATTGTTTTCGACCAATTTTGACAGTTTCGACTAATTTTGACCGTTTTCGAACCTTTGCGTTCGTTTTCAACTGTTATGGAACCTTTTCGACCGATTTCATTCATTTTCGTGCGTTTCGACAATTTTCGTTCGTTTTCTTGCGTTTTCAAGCTGTTTATGAACGTCGTAAACGTTTTTGTCTTTTTTAAATGTTATGATTCGTTTTTGTACGTTTTCGTCCATTATTGTACGATTTGTTCGTTTACATACGTCTTTCTCCGTTTTCTCCCGTTTTCTTTGTTTTCCTACGTTGCGTTCGGTTTCGTACATTTTGTATGATTTTATACGTCTTCATACGCTTTATACATTCTTATAAAAAGTACTAGAACGTATAAAAACAGATAAAACATTTTAAAACGTTCAAAAACATATTTAAGCGTAAAAAACGAGCGAAGACGGACAAAACTTAGAAAATCGTAAGTAAACGTACAAAAACGTAAGAAAATGGGCAAAAACGGTCGAAGACGTTCAAAAATGGTCGAAATCAGTCGAAAACTATAGAAAACGGTAAAAATCGATCGAAGACGTACGGAAACGGTCAAAATCTATAGAAATTGGTCGAAAATGGTCGAAAACAAACAAAAACGGTCGAAATCAGTTGAAACGGACAAAAACGGTCGAAAACGGTCGAAAAGGGTCAAAATCAGTCGAAATCGGTCGAAAACTATCAAAAATGGTAAAAATCGATCGAAGACGTACGAAATCGGTCGAAATCTGTCAAAATCGGTCAAAAATGGTCGAAAACGGTCGAAAACTGTTGAAAACGGTCGAAATCGATAGAAAATAGTCGGAATCGGTCGAAAGCAGTCAAAATCGGTCAAAAACAGATGAAAACGGTCGAAATCGATCAAAACGGTCGAAATCGGTCAAAATCAGTCGAAATCGGTCGAAATCAGTCGAAATCGGTCGAAAACTATCAAAAATGGTAAAAATTGATCGAAGACGTACGAAAACGGTCGAAACGGTCGAAATCTATCAAAATCGGTCAAAAATGGTCGAAAACGGTCAAAATCTGTTGAAAACGAACAAAAATGGTCGAAATCGGTAGAAACATTCGGAATCGGTCGAAAGCAGTCAAAATCGGTCGAAAACAGATGAAAACGGTCAAAAATAGTCGAAATCGGTCAAAAACGGACGAAAATGGTTGAAATCGGTTGAAATCTGTCGAAAACGATAAAAATCGGTCGAAGACGTACGAAAACGGTCGAAAACGATTGAAATCTGTGAAATCGGTCGAAAACAGACAAAAACGGTCGAAAACGGACGAAAACAGTCGAAACGGGTGAAAACGGTCGAAATCGGTCGAAAACGTATAAAAACATTAAAAACGGATGAAAAATGTTATACCTAACAAGACCCATCTATAAATATTAAGGGAGACCCAACTAGACCCATCCGTTAAAAATATTTACCCAACTAGACCCATCTATAATATTAAAGGAAAAATGCTAGACCCATCTGGACCCATCTATAAATTGAAGAGAGACTCATTTATACCCCATCCTTTAAAAATATTTAACCAACTAGACCTATGGGTCTAAAATTATCACCTATCACTAATCTCATTTTCGTATTTAAGGTCACTATTAATTCTAATCTCATATTTATTTTTATTAATTTTGAGACTTTACTTTTATACTTTAGTCGGTTTTCAATAAAATTGTTCATTTTAAGTAATCGTGAATCGTACATTTTAAATTTATCCGTTATCGATCGAGAAATCAACGAACGTCAATAATTAATATTTTTAATTGTCGAGAATAAATATTTTCGTATTTTATTTCGAATAATTTTGAGAAATTTTGATAATTTTTATTTTTGACGTTTCGCGAGCCGACGTTTGACCGCACGTTCGTGAACTATTTCGAGCATCGTAAAAATATACGACGCGACTCGTTATTATTTTTAAGATCGTAAATTTATTATTTTTATGAATGTCGTCATTTTGTTCCATGTCTTGAGCCAGACTCGCATTTTAAAGTGTACGCATTAATTAAATGTTTTTAATAAAAATGTGTCGAAAATAAAAATAGTCTCGGTAGTGCAATCCCGAGCTACGGTTGTCGTCTTTAACCTAAGTAAAAGTATGGTGTGTCAAAAATTAATTTTAAAAAAGAGGGGAGGACTTGTTTTGCCAATAGCCCAAACTAGTGCAAGAACTATATATACTAGTTTATTTCACACTTTATTCATAAGCACACACACACTTTCTCTCTAGCTCCACCACCACCACCAGAAAAATTACATGCAACCCGAGCAACTTATATTTTCCGAATCCCCTCGTTATTTCCTACGTTTTCCACTAAAAATATACGACATGCAATGGGTATTTTTCTAGTTAGAGTTCGAGTTAGATTCAAGTGTTTTCGTTTAGTAAGTGGGTTGTTCTTGGATGGATAATTAATATTTCAAGCTCGGTTCAATTGAAAAATGTTCGGTTTTTGGTTTTGGGATATGGTTCGAGTTCGGCTAGGACAAGGGAGGAACAAGTCGAGTCCGATCTAGCTCTTGTGAGCTTTGTAAGCATTCTTTTATGTTCATTTTGTTATTTTCTTGATTCGATTGTTTCGGAATGCATGTGATGAATTTGGAAATCTTGCGTGGAATAGGTAATCGTATTATGGGTCGATTGATTTGATCATGTATTGTTTATATGTCATATTAGACATATTATAGTTGGAATAGAAGCTTAAAAATGAGGTTTTGATGTGTTTTGAAAAGTATAAAAACGAGCAGAAACTTTGACACGGAAAACGAGGTCCGAAAATTTATGAAAACTGATTTTTGATTTAAGAATATGAAAGAGCTTATTTTTACGAAGGTTTCGGTAATTTGAACGTCCCGTAACTCCAAATAACGAAGAAGTTACGGCGAAAACAAGTTTTGAAAAACTTAATAATCCCCAACAGCTATTTTGGGAAATATACATTCTGTCCAGATTTTCAACGAGCGTTTTGAGCACTTTCGAGCCCGTTTCAGCCTTCCGGCGAAACACGAAAGTTGTCCGGAATAACGTTTTACATAAAATCTCTTTTTGGTCAAAGCCACGAAAACGTGATATAGCGGGTCAAAACCGATGGTCAAACTGCTGCGTTTTTATTGAAAATACAAGTTACAGCAGAATTGAAAAAGGGCATTTTGGTCATTTTCTGTCGAGATTCAGGTCTCGGCTAAAACTAAAAAGTTGTCCGGAATATCGTTTCGCATAAAATCTCTTTTTACTCCGAGTCGTGAAAATGTGATTTAGAGGGTCGTTTGGCGCGGGTCAGATTTGGGTAAAAATAAATATAAGTATAAAAGTCAAAGAAAGTCAAATGTTGACTTTAAAAAGTCAACGGGTCATATAAGACTTATATAATTTTTAACTAAGTACATGAATATAAATAAAATGATAAGTATTAAAAATATACTTAGACGTTTAAACTTACCAAATATGATAACTTTCCGAAAATAGTAACTTTCTAAAATAGAAAGTTATTGAAAATATAAAGTTTTCAATTAAGGTCACGTAAGATAAAACGTAAGGAATAATTATAACTCAATGAAGTGGCGTTATAGGATTTAGATCGCGCAAGTGGATTTCTCATCACATGTATGTTTATATATATAAGATATATATTTTACCGACACGATGAACGCATCGTTGATTATACTTTTCGGCATAGTAATCGAGCGACGTAATTTATAGGTCGTGATAGTGTTCGTTGATTTTCAGTGGATTGTTTTGATTATTTGATCATCGGCTTCGATCAAGGTGAGTTCATAGCCTCGCCTTTATAACTTTAAATGTTTTCTTAAACCCCGCGAGGGAGATACATGCTACTTTATCAAATTGAACACAAGTTGTTTTCCATGTATGCTGGACCCGAATATATACCTTGATTGCATTAAGTACCTCTTCTCAAAAGACCCCAATCGTGAACCGTCAACTACCTATGATGGGTAGCCGCTGTTACAATTAATAGATCTATGTGCTTGACAACCCGGTTCGGTGTTTGGGGATACCCCCGTTTCAGGGACCCCAATATTCGAACATATTGTATTCGAGATTTTATTAGGTATATGACAAGATACCTAGCCTGGGGGCATTATTATTATTGTTTGTGAGCATATGAAAAGATATATGCATGATCTAAAATGATCAATATTTTGTTCATGGGATCGGTGTCACGAGTTTAATGCAATTTATCTGAAATGACTTGTATGATCAACAAGTTCATCATTAAATCAATATTTATGCTTGTGTTCTAAATTATTCATATAAACTCTATGATTTCACTCAACGTTTCGTTGACTTTTTAGCATGTTTTATCTCAGGTAATCAAGGTTAAAGGCTTGGAGGCTCAAGAGAAGGATTTGCGCTAAACTTTTGTTCATCATTTGAAAATCCATTCCTTAAATGAAAACTTGTTTTAGTTTGTTTATGTCAAACTTGTATAATATTATGGTAATGATGCTTTGGGACTACGCTTTTGAACTCTGAAACCAAGGAATGGAAATGTTTGCTTGTTTTTAAAACGTCTCTTCGAGTCATTCTTTACATCTTGTGACTATTGTACTTTTTTTTAACACCCAAATAGTTGGTTCCGCTGCGAGCAAATTTAGGGGTGTTAAATACGAACACCATTAAAGAACTTGAAAGCTTTTTGAAACCACAATAGGCAATTAAGCCCCTCAGCAAAGCTTGGCCAAACACCCCTTAAAAGATGTTAAAACCATATTCAATCAAGAACAAATGTTTAAGGTTTGAGACCTTTTCAAATAAATGGATGTTCAAAGCAACCCCACTAAAAAATTGCTTTTCACTCCAATATCGCTCGAAGATTTTTGTAAATGTCAGTGTATGTGTTGTGTACTAGTGTTCGTGTATCCGATGGGACACTTAAGAACCTGGTTATAAATTTTTGTACATGATTTGATTATGTTGATTTGAAAATCAAAGGAGAAAGTCAGGTACCAAATTATATGTCTTGTAAATGTTATGTGGTGTGTTCGTGTACATAAATTTGGTAAGGTCCAAGCTACAACATAGGATTACTTGCATACGTTTTTACATCCTTTCATTAATCAAAGGTTGTGATACATAATAAATATAAAAATGAGAAAGAAAGACATCAATTATAAAACATAACAGAAGATCAAAAGTGTTTCATAGCATTTAGTCTAACACTTAGAGAACGTTTAAAATAACGATTATGCAACCTTCTTCGTTAAATAAAAAATAGTTCCAACGCGTTGATAATGTCTCTGGAATAAGGCACAATGCGAAATTTATAGAAAATACCTTCTTCTCCTCTTCTTCTAAAAGATATATTTCTTTTGGTATGTAGATACCATTTTTCTCTCTAGCAGCATACATCTCGGTCAAGCAATAGTTACAAATATTGTTAATAATTGAATAAGGTCGGTTAGGAATGAGGGATAAGATCATAAGAGAAGTTATTTAACAACCTTGCTTAAGCGATTCAATTTCAAAATACAGGTCCTTCATCATTGCAGATTTTATGAGTTTCTGATAGATTTGCGATAAGAAAAAGATAAAGTTTAGTTATTAAGGTTAAAAATCAAAAAGCTTGTTAAATACTTAATTATAACTATAAACACATAAAACATTACCCAAAATATGAATGGAATTGCAACAAACATGCCTAAAAAGTGGAAAGGCGTATTCAAAGATTCCTGCAAATTAAATAACATGATTACACAAATTAAAAATCGATATGATATTCAAAATAAGTACTTACTCATAGAGACACAAACCTGTGAAGAAGAAGATGACATATCCTTATGTCTTGCAGAATGAGAAAAAGAAGATGAAGATGAAGAGCCGGTTAGTTTTTTTTTTTTACATATTCATAAGAATTGATTTAGAGGTTGTGCATACTCAAAATTAAAAACTCTAGGATATATAAGGAATGAATTGATTGTATTAGTTGTAGTTGTACAACTAAATAGGAAACAGTTACATATAAGAAAATTATTGAGAAAGTGATGCGTATTTTATTTTAAATATATTTTTACCAAGTTTTAAATTTATAAAACTCGATTCACCTGACAAACGCACTAACGGGCAAAGAACCCAATCATGAGTAGTGTAGAGATGGTAAATCCGAGGTCGTCCCAAGAGCTAAGTTTTAATTAGTTTTAATTTGAATTGTCACGTATTGAAAATAATTTAAGATTGATTTGTAAAATAACAAGAAAGTAAACTGCGAGAAAGTAAATTGAGAAGTCATCAGGGAGAAAAATGTGGTATCCTAGCCAATTCATTACTACCGTTATACCTTATGTTTTCATGTGCAATGTTATACCATGGTTTCATTAGTGGTTTCTAAAGTTGACATACCTGAATAGGTATATTTAATCTGCCCTATAATTCTTGCGATCCTAAATCCCCAAAAAGTTGTGAAGGTAGGGAAACCAGGTCATAGTGATTAATCCAAAGTATCCCAAAGAACTAGTCTAATAACCTAAATAGATTATTAACCCTCTCAGAAAGAGTTTCTGTGCTTTTTAAGTATATTAAGTGATAGAGGCGGTAACAAGATTAGTTCCTACACTAGGGATATGGTTTAAAACCTACCCTAGTACCACTGTTAATCCCATTTTCAATTGGTAATCTAATAACAAGACTAACAGGGTCTAAACCACCTGCAATACTACCAAAACCCAGGGTTACACGATAGTCAAAAAGATATCCAATGAAACATGATCTAATAGGAAACAAGCATTATAACAATAGTAAATTCAGGACTTGGACAACACTTGAAGGGCTTAGCCGCTCCTGGCAACAACAAAGCAAGAATTAATAAAGGTAATCATAGATTGAAAACTCATAATTCTTACTGATGCGATTTATGAACGATTAAATACAAAAGTAATATAAGTGTGATCTCTCTTAGACTTCTGGTGGAATTCTTCGAGCTTTGGAGGCCTTGGTCACCCCTTAGATTTGTGGTGGAATGGATAATGCTAAAGTGGCTGAATGAGGCCTCTATTTATTAATTACGAATTTGTTACGACGTAACCTTGTAGAGTGTTACGCCGTAAAGTGCTGACAAGGCTTTCCATGTTGTAGGCATAAAATATGTTACGGCGTAACTTATTAGCCATGTTACGCCATAACGCTGACTAGGATGACTCATCCCACAATAATAATGATGTTACAGCGTAAATATTTCCAGTGGTTACGCCGTAATCTTGTTAGGTGACGTGTCTTGCCTTGAATATGTTACGGTGTAACACTATCGTAGGTGTTACGCCGTAAAGCTTCGTAAGAATCCGCTTTTTCTTCATTTTTACGTCCTTTTCCTGTGTTTCTTGTCACATACTTGCATTTTACCTAAAAAGAAGGAAATAACCGTAAAAGTATCAAATTCAAGTATTTAAAAGACAATTGCAACTATTTTTAGGGGAGAATTAACACTAAAAAGTATTAAATATTTGATGTTATCAAATATCCCCCCACTTAACTTCTGCTTGCCCTCAAGTAGACCTGTTAGAATAGTTTATAAAAGGATTTCTCTGTTTTAACTTAACGAAATGGATCTATAAAAGACTTATGCTAAAAACATCAAATCCGAACACCTCACGAAAAGGGGATCAAAAGTCACTCAACTCTCAACTAGTCTAAGTGTTCATTTTTGGGGTGATCGCTCAACTGCACAGTCATAGCATATATTCTTTCATAAGCTTGGGAAGTACACAAATCTGCACAGTTAGAATTAAGGTCTAAACAATTCTTAAAGGCAACATGGGTGACATGTCACAGGTTTTATTGGGTGATATAAGGGTTATGATAGACATGGGATACACATTTAATTGATGTTAAGATAAAAACACAAAAAAATAGTCATATATAATTTGATGTATCCATAATCAGGTACTGTCCATCCATAGTCCAAGTCTTCGAGTGCGAAAATCTGATCATATCATCAAAATAGGTTAGCTAATAATGAGATCTTTGCGGAGCGTGCTAACCCATTCTTCACTGGATGTCTTATAGTTGCACCATCCCCATAATGACTAGGTGGCTTATAGTTGCACCACCTTTTTACTTAGTTAGTTTTTGTTACCAACATCAGGAGTTTAATCACTAGGTGGCTTATAGTTGCATCACCTTTTTTTCCTTTTTTGTTTTACAATACTCCTTTATATATCAAACATCCCCCCACTTAAGATAAACAGTATTGAAAGTGATAATACCGGGGGGTCTTCCATGATCAAAATAATATGTCATCAACGAAAGTGCCAATCTTCGGACCATTTTCCTGAACCATAGACTTAAGTAGCCAGAAATTTTAACTCCAGGATAAATATAGACTACATGGTTGGTTAAGGTGAAATGGTGTAACGAAACATATAATATTGAGTGAAAACATAGATTGGCTTAAACAGGGGTGATCTAGGGGTATCTTGCACTAATGATGAGTGCAATAAAAGGGTTTTTATCATGGGAGGTCGACAAGTCAGTGTAACAAGTCGATAAATGCACACATATAGGCTTATTTGGGTGAATTCCTATATGTTGCCTTCTTGAACCATCTAGTCATGCTAATCAATTAGGTCTCGAAATGATGTACATGCCAAGTTTGGTGGATTTTTGTATAATGAGATGAAAACGGAACATTAGGCTTGAACCTCACCAAGTAATAATAAAGGGTAATGTGCATTGGACAAAGATTAATTTTAGTTTAGTAAGAAATTCATGTCAAAAATTTTAAAATTGGCATAAATTTTCAAAGAAAACTAGAAAATCAAAGGCAAGAATAGGTCAAGTGATAATTATACTCCCATACCCCACTTGATTTGTATAATGTCCCTATTGTACATTAAGGAAATGAAATAAATAAAAAAGAGTAGAATTAGAATAAGAAACTCCCCTGAGCTTTTCTTCAAAACATATGAAATGTAATAAGCTGAAGAAAAAATATCCATCTTGAGTAAGCTCAATATCCCAAGTGATAACTAAAACAAACTAATAGCACAAAATCACTCAAAGAGAAATATACAAGAAATACAAACCTAACTCACTTTCGTAGGAATCACAATTGCATTTAGCATATGCAACAAGCCTTTTAAACCACTTGGTGGCCCAAGTGGACGAGTGAAGTCTCGTGAGGGCTTCCAGAGAACATACCCACAAAGTTCATTTAGGTGTACAAGGTTTAGCATTGTATTAAAACTTAATTTAAAGGTTTTTCAGAAAGAGTTTACGACGTAACTCCGATGGTTACGCCGTAATCATGTGGTATATGTTTTTTAAGATTTTTGTTGTATACATTTACGGTGTAACCATAATAAGGTTTACATTGTAATTGAATCAGTTATGACGTAACCATGAATGTTACGCCGTAACTGCTGCTAAATCAGCACAACTACCACATAATTACACTTCGAGTCGGTATTGAGAATTGCCTCCTAGCTGCTGGAACCTGCAAAATAAGGTAAACATGCAAACCAACTAATATACGAGAAATGAAATTTATTGATTAAAAGACGGGTTGTCTCCCGACAAGCACTTTTGTTTATTAACGAGTCTTTAAGTTAGACTCATGCCCACTCTACGTTGTATGCCCTTTAATCTAATCAATAACCTCTTGATCATGCTTGTATTCTTCACCTAACTCAAGGCACCCTCAATAGAACCCTTTTATTGTTTGGTAAGGATGATGGATCCCCCTAGACTTATCTTCATTTCTAATTTTAAAAATGGGTCCCATTGTATTGTGTTGTTTTACTGTTAACTTACCAAATCTTTTTTGGCACATGGCATATTGAATATAGTTTTGTCATCTCCGATTTTTAACCAAAGGACTCCATTAACCCGATCGTCTATAATCCCCACGTGTTCTTGGAAAGGTTATCCAAATAGAACTTCTGTTAACCCTTCTTCTACAAATTCGTTGATGTTTTTGAGAATGATGAAATTAATTAAGAACTGATGACCCCCAATGAATACATGCAAATTTCTAGTGGAAGGATCAAAGTTTACAAACCCTATTTTGCAAGTGATTTGAAGGTTATACGGGCTATCGGGATGGATTTTATTGCTACTGCTTAAAAACTCAGGTTTAACAGGAGATTTAGTCGCCTTGTTGGTCAAGTCCCTGTAATCCAAATCCTATATGTCGTTGATAAGTGCTAAATTGTATACATAAAATACCCAAGATTTTGCCAATAAAAGCCAAAAAAATATGCCAAAAGATGGATATATGTGTGCTTTTGTGTCTCAGTGTGCAGGAAAGGATATCAAAGTCAAAAAGAGTAAAAACGAGCAAAAACCAACAAGAAATGAAGAGACAAGTACAAGAGAGAGATTTGAAGCCAATATCGAAAGCCGGATTAAGACCGTGGTTGAGAAAAGACAAGAAAGTAAAGAAAAGGTCAAAGTTTGAAGTGAAATGACCATTATACCCTTTGAAGAGGATGCAGAATTACTAAACTACCCTTTGGGCCCTTCTATACTATTTGGATCACAAAAATCCAATAAAAGCCCAAAACCAAAAAGCCCATTTTCTTGTTTTAAAACTACAAGGGCCAGAACTGTCAAATTTCAAACTCATTTTATACTACACTATGAAGAAAGAAACACAAGGGCTAGTTGTGTAATATTCCTAAACTTTCAAACATCACGCGGGTCATACTTTTTCCTCTAACCACTTATAACCACTTTTCCCGCCAAATCCCGAACAAACCCAAAACTCTCCAAATCCTTTACCCGTCTCTTCCAACTTACCCCACCTCGTATTTACCATCTCCACGTCATTTTTATGACGTGGCAGCCTCCTATTGGTGCGAACACCTCACCAAAGACATCCAACGGCTTAAATTCAAATAGAAGAGATCCAAGGGCTTGGAACGATTGAAGCTCTCATCTCTTTTCACCCTCATCTATAAATAGTAGCTTGATAGTTAGTTTTGAGAGAGTTTTTTAGTTAGATTTAGTTCAATTTACTTTGTAATTTTCTCTTTTCAATTCACGTGTACTGTTCATCTTTTGAGTTTTTAAAACTTTCAAAATTCAGTTGTACTCTTTGTTTTTTTCTCTTGTACTCTTCTTTCTTAAGCAATAAAACTAATTGAGTTGTTTTCGTTTTCAAGTTTACATGTTATAAGCTGTTTTTAGCTAATAAGCTTGTAATAAGCTAAATTTAGCTTATTCTGTTTTCTTTTGTTCACAAGTTGTTAAAATTTTGTTAAAAGTCTTTTCAATACTGTATTTTTCTACTTTTATTCACCTAAGGTCATTTGAATTCAAGTTGATTGAATAATGGAAGCTTTTGGAGTTGATAAGCTCAAGTTAGCTTATTGAGCTTAAGCTCTTGGTCTAGAGGCTAGGAGCCATTAGGATATTGAGATTTAAGGTCATTCACTCAGAAAGAGTGACCTAGAGTTCAGAGATTACAAAATTCAGGTTTCACTTTCTATATTTCATTTTAGCATTTGAAGCTTAATATAGATGCTTATTGTGAATTCAGAAATGCTTATTCCTTATTAAAGGTTGTTTAGTTGATCATTAGTTTTAGCTGTTGTTAATTCTCCATTACCTATTCTAGCAAAATAATCTTTTTAGTTGAAACTGTTCTAACTAGTGATAAAAAGCTTAGCTGAGTAACTAGCTTATTTCTTTTAATAAGCTTTAGTTTTTAGTGCTTAACTAGCTTAATTAGTTGAGTTGAAGATAGAGTAGATATAAGGTTTTAGCAGATTTAGTTTTAAAATAGATTTTAGATAAAATTTAGTTTGGACAGTTTAGGATAAGTAGTGTTTGGGTTAAGGTGTTTTTGACTCTAAAAGTCAACAAGACATTGTAAAAACATTCTTTACATAGTTGAGTTTGTCAAAGTGTACAAGTTTAAAAGAGGATTTGAAAGTTAGTTTGTAGAATTTCAAAATTTAAAGCTTAAAATTCTCTTGCCAGCACCAGGGCATTTTAAAGTGTTAAGTGGATTTAGATCTAAGAGACTCACAGCATTCTAGGTTTCAAATTTGGTTAATGTAGGTCTAGTAACACTTAGGTAGTTAGTTTAAGAGTTCTCAACTAAGAATTTTGGCCTGCACTTAAGGAGTTGTCAACTATAAGCATAAGCAGTATTAACTCAGTTAATACTGCTGTTGCTCACCATTTTTCTAGTTACTTTTTAGCATTTGTAATTAGGAGTTAGAACTTAGTTTTAAGCATCTTAATAGTACTCCATTAGCTTAATATAGATAATCTTTTGAGTTTTATTTTTAAGCTTTAGGTTAGCTTTTATGTTCTTGCAAAAGTGGTATAATAGCAGTTGAGATTTCTAGCTTATTTTCTTTTGGATTCCTAAGTTCTAGTTGTTATTTCAAAATTCCTTTTATCTAGGTTTCTTTTATAATCATAGAATAGCTTATTTTCAAAATTTTAGTTTCTAGGATTTAGTTTTAAGTTAGTTAGCTTATTAGAATTGCTTAATTCCAATCATTAAGCTGAACTTTAGTTTTTTTAAGATCAAATCTCTTGATAATCTAGTATACTATTAGCTTATTTCTTTTTAGACATTCTTAGTACACATAATAAGCTTCTTATAGCTTTTTTTGGTTTTCATTTTCATTAAGTAATAAGCTAGATATAAGCAAAATATTAGGAAAGTTAGAATTTTCAAGTTAAACCATAGTTTCTGTAATGCAGGTTTAGAAGCTTAAATTTTAGCTTATCTAGTTGATAAAAGTTCAATGTGCTTTTGTTAAAGTTGTAGTGTATAAGCTCAGGTTTAACTTTGAAGTTTTAAGTTTTTGCTGATTTTCACTTTTTAGATAAGCCAAAAATAAGCCAAATCGTAGGGACTGTTTGGTACTTTTTCAATAGTTAAAGGTTGACTGTTTTCACTATAGTGTAAATTTCTTTTAATTACCCCGCCTACCCTTTACTTTCATTCTTTACATTTTCTACCTTGTTTTTTTAGGTTAATAAAATAGTTTTAATATTTTTAAAATTAGTTTAATAAAATTAGGTTTTATATTTTAATTATCAAAATTAGGGTTCAATTGATTAGTAAAAATTGGGCATTTTTATACCATTGGATTTCTGCACATTTTTAGTAGTTAAAAATCATTTTTCTTTATTTTTCCAATTAAGTTTGTATTTTCTAGAAATTAAAATAGGTTTTTAGTAATTTCTTTTTCTTAAAAAATCATAGAAAATAGAAAAATAGTTGGAAAAATCTAATTCTTTTTGTAATAATTTTCTTTTTCATTCTAGTATTTTTGAAAAATAAAATTAGATTTTTAGTGTTAATTTTTAGAAAAAGTTTATTTTTAGTAATTCATTTTTCTTTAAAAAATCATATAAAATTACAAAAATAGCTAAAAAAGTCTATTTATTTTTCTAAAATTTTCTTTTTAAAATTTTGTTGGATTATTAGGTATAAAACTTGTTAAAAAAAGTGCTTTAGATTTTTAAAATTTCAGTTTTTAGACTTCACTGGTTTTTAATTTTCCGTTTATCTAAAATTTCGTGCTAGTTAATTGTTTTTAGTTTGTGCTATTATATTCGTAGCGTAATTTAAAATTCAAAATCCATTTATCCATTCTTGACTCGAATCCAAATTATTCACGAATTTCAATTTACGACTTCGTTGGGATACGACCCGAGAAGAAAATACTTCCCGGTTAAAAATATACGTATTGTGTTTTCTTAAGTGAGATTTTACCCTTTTATTTCTCTTGTTTGAGAAGTAATTGGTAAGAATTGTCACGGGATTTATACTATACATATATAAATTTGACTAGTGCTTACACACGCAACCAGTCGTCCATCTCAACAAAGTCATCCATACTGATGCTTAAATTACTGTTGGGATTACATAACATTTCACTAGAATTATCATTAAACCTGGCTGACCCTGTGGGTGAAAGGAACATATTATCATTACTTTCCAAGTTAGGCAAGAAGTCATTATCATTTGGAAAAGTGTCTAGATCGTCATTGCTTAAAAGCAGTTCTTCTAGGTCTTTAGGCTCATAAAGCTCGTTGATTTCTGACAAACTATTTATAACACAAACAGGTAATATTACGGCTAGGGATTCTTTTTTATTGATGTTGAAAGTAATTTGTTCAGTCCCAACTTTAAGAGATATCTTTTTACCAAAAACGTCAATCCTGGTGTGAGCAGTGGCAAGCACAAGTCTTCCTAGGATTATTGGAACTTTATTATCCTCAATTATATCAAGAATGATAAAATCGACAGGAAATATAAATTTATTAATTTTTACCAGCAAATTTGTGACTATTCCCATCGACGATCGCATGGACCTATCAGCCATTTCTATAACCATATTGATTGGTTTAGGGTTCCCAAGTTCCAGTTGTTTAAACAAGGAAAAAGGCATAATACTGATGCTTGCCCCCTGGTCGGCTAATGCATTGCTTAGGGTGGTGGTGCCAATAGCGCAAGGCAGAATGAAACTCCCTGGGTCTTTTTCTTTAGGTGGAAGTTCATTTTGAAGGACAGCAGAGCATCTAGCGTTTAATTTAACCATAGATACTTCCTCGATCTCTATTTCATGAGATACCAATTTTTGTTGAGTATGCTCTATATTTACTGATGTGTTACAGATTGGTTCCCCCTTACTCTTTTCATTAAGAATGCATCTTTTTACCTTTTCTGCGAAAGTCTCAACCTTTAAAGTAGGTTTTTCGCTAGCAGGTTTACGTTTAGTGGTACATCCTTTGTTAGTGAGGTTATGTGTAGAGATTAATTGAACAAGGCGATTTATATTTTCATCAAGTCTCCTTATTAAAGAATCATGATTCTTGAGGTTCATTTTAGTATTTATCATGAATTTCTTCATCCATTCATTAAGAACATCTTGCCTTTTGCAAGATTCCTTCAGATAGTGTTCAAAAGTGTCCTTGAGGTTGGTTGAGTAAATGTTTGATTTAGGAGATAATTTTTCATAACTTATCTCACTAGTCCTTATACTTTTGATTTCTTCATGGAGGCTTCTCACTCCTTCGTTCATATTAATTTTACGAACATCTACTCTAAGCTCATCTATTTCTTGGTTTAGGGCTTTGAGTTTTTCGGCAATAATACTGAATGGAGAATGCGTATTTTTGCATTCCTCATTGTGCTATTTATGGGAGTGATCAGCCAATTCTTGAACTGATCTTAGTGATTCTAAAGTTGTAAGCCCAGGAATAAGACCATTAGAATCAACAATTCGTCGAGTCTGACCCTTTAGCCCGTTATAAAAGGTACTTATTTTTTGATGATCGTTAAGATCGTGAAATGGGCATTTAAAGAGGAGGTTGTTATATCTTTCCCAAGTGTGAAATAATGATTCTCCATCTTCCTGCTTAAAATTATGGATTTCTCCTAATTGTTCAAGTATCATAGCAGGTGGACAAAATCTTTGGATGAAGTTCTGTTTTAGTTTGTCGCAATTCTTTGTATGTTTAGGAGATGTTCTGTCGAAGCATCTTTTGGCTACCTCAATAAGTGTTAGAGGAAATACTTGCAAGAGAGCGGAATCATCTGTGCTGAATAGACTAGCAACTTTGAGTACTTTTTCGATATGCTTGATTGCATTCTCAGTTGAGCATCCTGAAAAGGTAATTTTATGTAACTCTCTTAAAAGTCGTCCTTTGATTTCAAATGTAGTTTTCTCGAGATTGTTTATTCTGTTACGGGTGTTGTTAAGATTAAGATATCGTTCCAATGTGAGAGTCTCGATGTCTATTTCTCTAATGTCTTCGGATTCTAATTCGGATGACTCAGATTCATAAAAAGTATAGATGTTGTGGATTGGAGTAGGCGAAGTGTCTCTTCTGGCCCGAAACTGTCTTTCAGGATTGGCGAACAGAGTAGCCATCCTGGAGTTACTACTTCTAGTTCTCATAAGTAAAAGAGATTAAAACTAAAATTACAAGAAATCAAATTAATACTAATCTTTATCTCCCCGGTAACGAAGCCAAAAACTTGATGCGTATTTTATTTTAAATATATTTTTACCAAGTTTTAAATTTATAAAACCCGATTCACCTGACAAACGCACTAACGGGCAGAGAACCCGATCGTGAGTAGTGTAGACATGATGAATCCGAGGTCGTCCCAAGAGTTAAGTTTTAATTAGTTTTAATTTGAATTGTCGCGTATTGAAAATAATTTAAGATTGATTTGTAAAATATCAGGAAAGTAAACTGCGAGAAAGTAAATAGATAGAAGTAATCATGAAGAAAAACGTGCTAGCCTAGCTAATTCATTACTACCATTATAACTTATGTTTTCCTGTGCAATGTTATACCATGGTTTCATTAGTGGTTTCTAAAATCGACAGACCTGAATAGATATATTTAGTCTGCCTTATAATTCCTGCGATCCCGAATCCCCTAAAAGTTACGAAGGTAGGGCAACCAGGTCATAGTGATTAATCCTAATTATCCTAAAGAACTAGTCTAATTAACTAAATAGATTATTAACCCTCTCTGAAAGAGTTCCTGTGCATTTTAAGTATATTAAGTGATAGAGGCGATAACAAGATTAGTTCCTACACTAAGGATAGGGTTTAAAACCTACCCTAGTACCACTGTTAATCCCATGTTCAAATTGTAATCTAATAACAAGACTAACATGGTCTAAACCACCCGCAATACTACCAAAACCCAGGATTACACGATAGTCAAAAGGATATCCAATGAAACCATGATCTAACAGGAAACAAGCATTATAACAATAGTAAATTCATGACTTGGACAACACTTGAAGTGCTTAGCCGCTCATGGCAACAATAAAGCAAGAATTAATAAAGGTAATCATAGATTGAAAACTCATAATTCTTATAGATGCGATTTATGAATGATTAAATACAAAGGTAATATAAGTGTGATCTCCCTTGGACTTCTGATGGAATTCTTTGAGCTTTAGAGGCCTTGGCCACCCCTTGGATCTGTGATGGAATGGATAATGCTAAAGTGGCTGAATGAGGCCTCTATTTATTGATTACGAATTTGTTACGGCGTAACCTTGTAGAGTGTTATGCCGTAAAGTGCTAACAAGGCTTTCCATGTTGTAGGCATAAAATATGTTACGGCGTAACTTATTAGCCATGTTACGCCGTAACGCTGACTAGGATGACTCATCCTATAATAATAATGATGTTACGGCGTAAATATTTCCAGTGGTTACGTCGTAATCTTGTTAGGTGACGTGTCTTGCCTTGAATATGTTACGGCGTAACACTATCGTAGGTGTTACGCCGTAAACCTTCGTAAGAATCCGCATTTTCTTCATTTTTACGTCCTTTTCCCGTGTTTCTTGTCACATACTTGCATTTTACCTGAAAACAAGGAAATAACCGTAAAAGTATCAAATTCAAGTATTTAAAAGACAATTGCAAGTATTTTTAGGGAAGAATTGACACTAAAAAGTATCAAATATTTGATGTTATCAGAAAGCTTTATTATTTAGTGATTGAATATAGCCGTGTAGGAAGACTTGTCAGAGATAGTAATTGAATACTTGTTTAGTGATTAAAGACTTGTCAGAGATAGATTTCAAAGTGAGCCTAGTAATGTTTATTGATTCAGAAATTGTCATAGTTAGATTTAATTTTAAATAAATTTGAAATTTCATGAAAACTTGTAAACCTTTTACATGTAGTAGAGATTTGCTAGCATTATATGTCTCAAATGTTGCCTATGATCTTTCTTTTAAAATTGCAAATTTTCACATTTTTCTCAACTATTTTTTAACATATTTCATAAATGTCTCTAATAAGATTTAAATCAACAACCTTTTCTTTTGTGACCAACTCACATATTATTAAATCAAAGATTTGGAAGCCTCAATATGATAATCACATTTCTTTTAGTTAAATTGTTTATTAAACGCGAGCGTTTTTTACGACACCTAGTATGTTACAGAAGGTTAAATCTACTTATTTGATCCATGAGTATATTATAAAGCATAAATGAGGCTATTTATAAAACAAAGTAGGTGAAATCACCAACTAAATTTTATTTTATTTACACATAATCGAAAAATTATTTTGTTGCTCTTATATTAAACTCGACCCGATTCATTTAAAAATACACTTAAATTTTAACATCTCCTGACATGTTATTTACCCTTCGCTCGATGCCTCCCGTGATCACATTTTCTATCCCACGTAGGATTTCAACCTATTGGGATTTAATAAACATATAACAATTATACCACGAGTAACACAACAAAAGATGTCACATAGGGATCTTGTTTGATGAGTATGAATTAACACATAATTACTAACCTATTGGTTATATCAATTGAATTATTAAGACAAGTGATTCTTGATCTTGATCTTGAACGAAACTCTTTAGTGATTAAAGTAAATCACCTCTAAGGTTGCTCACATAACACATGACGGTAGAACACTTGAATTCGAGTTCAAGTTCACAATTTAAACAGCTAAACACGATGTTCTTGTTCTTGAGGTTTTGGTCGATCAAAACCCTTGTGATTTCTTGGTGCCGATCCAACAATTAAGGGGGAGATGGAAGATCGGTTTTATTTAGGGTTTAGGTATTAGCATGCATGAAAATAATGAACCAAGGGGTTCATTATATAGCCTAAGTTGCTTAGAGTTCAAGTCAAACTCGAACACCTCCTCAAGTTTAGCCAATTGCACAAACACCTCCCCTCTCCTTTTTTTTTGACCGGCATACACAAAACACCCTTACATTTTGGTTTTGTACATAATATAACAAGTCCTTTACTTGTTAATTAAGAGTATATTAGTTAGTTACATCGCCTAACGGTATAACTAAAGACCGTTATTCATTTTGTGAACTATAAAATGTTCCCTCGATTTATACATGTGTGCCCCCTAATAGGCTCACGTGTTTCTAGCCATATAATTACCGATTAGGAATAGAGCATTACCAATAGCTCCCACTTGCGAATGCCATAATCTTAGTAACTCATACAAGAAATGGTAAGCGTCTAGCAACATGTCATTGCTCCCAGAAATACCTAAGTCTAGTTTTGTAAAACATCTCAGTGTAAATGGTTTATAATTAAGCATCCTTTTGTTTTAGATACTTGTTCAACTGTGGATATCGATGAAAGTCATCCCATAATGTTTAACTTATTATGTTCCCATTATAGAAATAAATCAAGATCACCAAACGTAAACAAGATTCATCTTGACTTACTTTAGGCATAGCCATGCAGATATCTAATGAATTCAACAAAGGGCCCAGTAGTATCTAACTCCAAAAAACACGTGGAAGAACAAATAATATTTTAATTGCACGTGTCATTCATATTTTTCACATCACTTATGAAAATAGCCTTTATAACTACCTTATTAAGGATAACGTTTAACTATGATCAAGAAAAGATATCCACACATACAAAACATATTTGCATCTTGTCATACCCCCAAAATGGATCACAGCTGAATAGGTAACTGGGGGCGTGAATTCATAAATATCTCAAACACAAGCATAAAGAACGACCATTATATGGACGTTTTAAAAATAATACACCGTTGCATTAATTTAAATAAACCAAGTCTTACAATAATTTGAATATATTAAAATGTCAATGCGGAAGCTTTAAAAGATGTTTTAAATCAACAACGGGTATCTAAAGACAGATAGTTCTTGAAAACTAGGACATATGCATGAGACTCTATATTACACATCAAAGAGTTTCCAATAGCTAAGCACCTGAGCAAACAGGCTTAAAACGTCAACATAAAGTTAGTGAATTTATAGGTTTAAGCAAAACGTAAGTATGGACCACAAGATTTAAAACATATGACCATTGTAACACATACAATTACCGTCAAAAGTAACTATGATTTGCACTAAGCTCATGACACCAAAACACGTACATATGCAAATTAATGCACAAAGTAAAGTATCGTGCCCAAAGGTGGTCAACCATAAACTACCTAATCTACCGACATGGTATACGTCCGTTTGACCAGTACATTGGTCGTGTAAGAATCACCAATACACGGACGGGAATGTCAATCCCAAAAGATCTATTTACAACACTTGGGCTTACAACTTGTAACTAACGGTTCATGATAATGGGCAATAGTGGTTTAATGCTACTTACGCAAATTCGTAATCAAGTAAAATAAGTACTTGCGTCCAAATGTAAAAATCAAGCAATGTTTATCACCCTAAAAAGTTGTAAAGTATTCGTAAATAAGTAAAACGTAGGGCAATAAACTCACCTTAAGCAAGACAGTGAGTAATGAAGTAATCAACGAACGAAGAATGTAACCGAGTGATCCTAACCGCGACCTAGTTAAATGACGCGCTTTAGGAGCAAACAAAAGATAACGAATCGTTGCATAAATTGTTTTTAAAAATTCAATATCATCCATACATGTTTATGTCTTAGTTTAAATAGTCAAAACATGACTTTGTAAAAATATAGAGTTTTTAATTAATTTTCGACACTCGGACCGAAAATTACTATTTTTAGTAAGTTTATAATTACCGAACATCAACAATTTCAAAATGTATCCATTTAGTTTATTTCACGTCTAAACGCACTAAGTGTCCTTAAACGTCTAGTTTCCACTTTTATTTCCCTAATATATACTTTCGCCTAATATAAACTTTCCATTTTTAGTAAACTCCTAACGTTTACTTATTTATCGTTTTTATAAAGTTTCTAACGTGTCCTAATAATATATAAGTGATACACTATTATCTGCTAAGGTTTTTATAGCTCAAACGGACTCGAAAATGCTCGAAAACCCAAAATAATGTTCCAATCAGCTCCCCTTTTTATACTTAAAGGTTTTAGAAATTGTTCGACTTTAAAATGACATAACTCCCTTGTTATAAACATTCACGACTCGACCGAAGTCTCCGTTTAGAGGAAAAATAAAATCTGCAACTTTTCTTTTATAAGTTTAAGCCTGTTCGGACCCGAAATGGGTCAAACTCACTTTCAAAATCTGGACAGAATGTCCCGAAAACATTTTTAGAGCTGTCAAAATGCTATATGTTTCGTCAAACTTAAAACGACCATAACTTCTTTGTTATAAGGCGGATTTTCTCGTTCTTTATATCAAAATTTCCGTATTAACATGTACTAACATAATCTTAAGGTTTTAGTTTGCCAAAACATTTTTAAGCATCCCTAACCACATGACTGTTTTGGACAGCAACTTGTTTATAACAAAAGTTAACCAAAAATCCCCACAACTTCCCCAAAGTCCTAATCCAACCTAAACTTCTTTCACTACTATTTCAAACTACAAATCCATCTCAAATATAACCTAATCCCATCTCCAACAACATACTACTTTACCAATCTATATATATAAACAATAATAACAATATGTTAAGAATAAAATCACAAAATCTTCAAGTAACTTTTGAAACCTATCTTGTTTATTTATAAAAGTGTGACACAAACACAAAGGTGACATAGATCTATGCTTCTACATGATTCAAGAATAAGAAATTAAGTAGAATATTCAAGAACATCTTACAAGAATGATGAACAAGCAAAGTAGAACAAGAATAAAGAGAGAAGATCAAGATCTTGCAAAAACCTAAATAACTTTTGAAACCTTACTTTGAAATCTTTGAATAACCATTGAAAACCTTAAACGATGCTTGGAACCTGTAGGAACCAATAATCAATGATCACTTCACAAATATAAAATAAAGATAAAAAGTAGATGAAGAAGAAGAGAGGAAGAAGATGACATAAAAGAGAAGATATTAGATTAGAACAGGAGTGTTTGGGAGGTTACACATACAAGAGGAAATGTGAAATGTACCAACCAACACCCTTTCCATCTTGGAGAAGGGTATTTATACCACAAATGAGGTCGGCTTAGGTAAGCCTTATGGGCCATGTGGTTTGGTTTCATGTGTGAGGCTCGGGATCACTTTAGGCTTTAGCCCATTACATGTATAATATTATATTAACTATTGAGACCGATACCTATAACTAGCCTATTACAACATTTACTAAATAAAGACCACAATTCCTTGTTCGACTCAATATTTTGAGGCTAACAATCTCCTTCGAAGAAAGGTCTTGAATCCTTCTATCGAGCTTCCATGTTTGACTTAATATTTTGAGGCCAACAATCTCCCCTAAAGCGAGGTTTTTGAATCCTTCTACCTTGGGCTTCTTGTGATGGATTTAACATTGATTTTTTAAGTCTTGGACTTGATCTTTATCTTTGTTATAGGGTTGTTCCTTCATGCTTTGTGATATTTGATCTTGAGCCTTTTTTTGACTTTGCTTTAATTCCAAGATCTTTAAATCTTTATCCTTGAGATCTTTGTGGTCTTTGCCATCTTGTGATCTTGTGTATTGACCAACGTGCTTATACTTTGCATCATCTTGAAAGCTAGCTAACAATCTCCCTTGACATCTTTGTCTTGATAATCATATTATCTTTAAGGAAGATATTTGAATATTAGAGTTTGCAAAAGTTTTTGTCTTTAAACTTGAGCTTTCTTGATTCTTTAATCTTAATGCTTATAGTATGTGTTTGTAGCTTGAGTATGAGCACGTGGTAATGAATCTGACTCGCCATTGACTAGATGCTGCTACCATCAGGAAATCCCAGCATGTTTAGGTTAGTGATAAACAACAAATATGGACGAATGTGTCTTTGTCACTTCATCGAATACGGTTGCAATAACCACGGTTCCCTGTCAAATCAGTATAAATATTGTTTGTGATCAGGTAGAATTTAAAAGAATCTCCTTGACTGGGTTTCGCAGCTGTACTAGCCATTCTCATTACCAAAGCATCTCAAAGTAGACAACACGGTAAGAGTGAATCAGTGAGTTACTATCTCACTAATTGAGTCATCAATTCATATGCTGGACCAAATTGATATCCAGTTGACACAAGTTTGATTCATATAGAATCTCGTAAGTCACCTACCGCAGAGCTATTTGATGTTGACTTTAGAAGGATTTTCATCATCACTGTGATTACTAAAGAGTATCACTCAGATGTTCTGGCATAATTACCAGGATAATGCATAAGACTTTTGTTAACAGCTTGTGAACTTAATGGTGTTCAACAAGTGTTAGTAATGGAATGTGTCCTACTGAGATTTATTTATTGATCTCTTGGCTCTAGACTCTATTAGTGCATTTTGGTTTTAGTAATCGGAGGCTGGAGTAGACTACCACCTATTCAATATCAACTAACTCTGAGTGAGAAAGTTTATAGAAGTCGTATGTATCTCCGTGACAAATAAGACAAGTTTCTTTTGAGAGAAACTCGAATGGCTAGGAAGGGTTATGCAGTGCATCAATGGGCCTATGATGTCTTTCTTCAATACCAGAATTCATCTTTGTGAAGACTGATAGAATATACCTAATTTCTGCCTTAAGTTGTATGGAGGGCTTCTTTCTTTAGACCCTTTATCCTTACATTTCTTTTTCATTCTTCAACCCCTTCAATACTTACCAAGACGTCATTACTAACACCTTGTTGTGATTCTTCCAGTGTTAACTCATGTCTTAGTTGACATTATTCCCATTTCTCATCCTTCTCTAACTCATATCTAAGGACTGCTCTTTCTAATTATGGATTGTCTTTGGATAGATCCCTCCGGTTTTGGTTGGATCATAGGACTAATTCCTAACCTAACTACCTTATGACTTCAGAATAGTCGTGAAATTAATAGGTTGTTGGGTATTTGATCGTAACCATAAAACCAAGTTTGAAAATCACTCAAAGTGTTTTGATAAAATATCAAAACGTTTAACACTTTGAAAGTTTATTTATTTTGGAATGTTCCCCCTACACATGTGCACCGATATTTGAAATTGTTTTGCACATGAAGAAAAGAGTTACGCACTTAGAGTCTTAAAGTTCACATTCATCTAGATCACATTTTCTCCCCCTGTGGAAATAATAAATCACTTACTATTTTCATACCAATTGATTAAAATGACATTTTTTGAAAAGTGTTTGGGGAGAAAAATATTTAAGCAGCATGAATATTATGGAACATTTTTTTGATTGCTCCCCTCAACAATATATGTGTGTCTCCATATAGAAAATATGACACTTTTATGAAAATGATGAGACACCATAAATATGTTGAGTTATGGAGTGAGATGCCTTGGTGAACAGTGGTGTTGAAGACATGAACACTTAATTTTGAAATGACATTGATAAGGTCTTAAAAAGTTATGCTCAGTCTTCAAGTGAATTTGACACTGAAGAATCACATTTTAATTTCACTGAATGTTTTTAGATACATAAAAATAATATTTATGAGATGTATCCAAACAACATTAAAGGCATTAGGTTTTAAAAACTCCCCTTTAAAAATTGATCCATTTATAAAAATAATTCGACTTTTGAAAATATTATGAGAAGGGAGTGTTGAACACACAATTTTGAAAGATTTTGAAAAACCTTTTGAAAAATTATTGAAAATTTATGTTCAACCGTTTTGGAAACCAAAGTTAGTTGATCTTAAAAGACTTTGAATGTCTTTGAATTAACGTTTTATGTCAGCTCAAGTCCAAGAAGTTGTTATCTTCTCGTTGTGAGGATAAATGTACGTGATTGCACACTTTCCTTTATTTGAAGAATGAGTCCTAAGCTTATATTTACTTAGAAGTCGTGTGTCTTGAGCAAGAAGACTTTTTGAAAAGATGCTCAGGACAAAGAAGATTTCTCTTTTTTTCAAGATAAAGCGCATTAAAGCGTACACTTTCCTTTTTTCGAGCATAAAACTTTGAATGTCTTGTATAAACTGCTCAAGACTGAGAAATTTGATTTTCTCGTTGTAAGGATAAGTTATCTTTATAGATAAAGTTTCCTTTATTTGAAGTCCAAGTTATATACCAATTTGCACATAAGCCATTATGAGAAAATTAGAAATGACATGTTTGAAATCCTTTGAACTCTTGCTCGAACTTCATTTACACACCCGTGTCAACATTAATCGACATTTCTAAGTACGTAAATGTTATCGATTCCAAGAGACATGTCGAGAAGATTCTTTTCGGTATTTTTGAAATTTTCTAATTTTGTTTTTGAGATTTTTGAGATTTTTTAATTTTGTATTTTACTTTTTGAAATTTTATATTTTTTGTATTTTCTTTTTAAAAAATATTTTCTAACATAATTAAAAATCGAATGTTTATACAAAGAAGTCGAGGATAAGATATTTCCATTTGATGAACCCTGTGAAGAAATGGGTTCAGATGCCTTTGAAGTACCTGCACTTAAAGATGAAGAGTTTGCACAAATAATAGTGTTAGGATTACGTGTTTCCTTTTCTAATGGTGAAGCACTATCATTCGTGTTGTAGCAGGTTTCAACAGACCTTTTAATGGGAATCCACCTAAGACCAACATAAGTAAAGATTCTACCCGTTGGTTTCCATGTAAGACCAGATCTAGGAGGCGTTGTTTCTGATTCACAGCGGAAGACTTATTTGGAGAAAACTTTTGTCTTATGGGGATCTGTCTTTCATGTTTCTTAGAACCACTTTTCTTTTCTACGGGTATATATCTTTGTATTGTCTTATGCAGTGTTGCAAAAATCGGCCTAGGCGGCCGATTAATCGGCGCCTAGGCGCGAATCGGTCACTAAACGCCTTGATTTTTACTAATCGGCCTAAAAAATCGGTCTGGTAAAAAATTGGTCAAATCGGATTAATCGGTCAAAATCGGAAAAAATCGAAAAGAATCAGAAAAAATAATGAAAAAATCAGATCACTTGAAGTATTTGAATTTTTAAACTTTGAAATACCATGCTTATCTTATACATATTATATCTAAAATTATAATTTTGTATATAAAAAATCCAATCCGATTAATCCTCACATAACTAATTAATCGCTAGGCGCTACCCGACCGCTCCGGGAGTGCCTAATGATTTTTGCAACCTTAGTCTTATGGGATTGTGCATCCTTTCTCTATGCAGAGGCACGTGAATTTACCTTTGAAAGGTATTTAAGATGCACTCATCATGATTTGCACTGTAAATACACTTTTTGCATGTAGGACATGCCAAGTCTTTTGACGTCAAGAAAGGCTTGTGATTCCTAAGTGTTTCTGCTATGTTAACAGTTCTATTCGACACACGACTACTCATGGATGATGGTCAATTCCTAGGGTGTTGATTAAATTTCCTAGGTTTTGGTTTGTTACCATTAGCAAAGTTTGGTAATCTAGCAGTTGTTGCACACTATGTTTAGTATTCAAGGCTTTATCTTTCTGAAGTTGTGCCTTTTTCTTAGTGTCCTCTAGATATAGTTATGAACCATGTCATTTGAGCCTACAAATCCCCTTTGTGACTGAAATGACACATGCTTTGGTATATTCTTAGAAGGGCCAGGTGCATTCGCATCATAAGACTTTGCAAAAGATGATTTTCTAAATTGAGGCCAAGAACGTGGAATGACTGGTTTTGTCAAATCATTTGCCACATCAACTTGGGAGGCAAACTGATGTTTTGGAAATTAGGATCGTTCAGATTTATACGTAAATGGTTGTCTTACCAGTGGTTGGTTTCTGATTGCTTGCAAAGGTGGTTTCCCCAAGATTGATGGTTTTTCAAAATTAGTATCCACACCCTGGCCTTTCATTTTCTCAATGAGTTTCTTTAACTCACTTATGTCAATGTTCTTGTCTTGCAATTAAGCTTTCAATTCTTGTATTTCATGATATTGTTCACGTTCTTTTAGAAATATAGTTGATCCATTTTGTTTACAAACTGTGTCATTTTTCATTTGTTCTTGACATTGTTGTAAAGCAAGTTCAAGAGAAATCAAGTGTTGTTCAAGTTTTGAAAAACTTTTTAATAGCTCGTTATACTCTTGTTTACCAACATTTTTAGTTTGTTTAGAAAGCTTTTCTGCAAGACATTCACATTCTTTGATTTTATGGTGATACAGACATTGCAATTCAGTATGTGCATCTAAATCAGATAAAGAATGTAAATAAGAACACATAACATCCTTTGAAACACACTCTTGGAGAAGTAGATCATATATATTTGAAAAATCAGCTTTGTCAGATTCAAGTTTGTCAATCTCTTTTTTAATTGATTGAACGTACTGTAAATCTGCAAACATCTCTTGTTTAAGTTCACTTACAAATATGAAACTATCATTTTGTGTCTTTAGTGCAAGAGGCAACAAACAATTTTTCAAAAGCACAGTCATATCTTCAGTAGTTGGAGCACGAAATTTATCATATGTATATTTTTCCCAAGCTAAATCAACAATTTCTTTGAAATGATTTATGTTATTTGTCATTACATTATAAGCTTGTCTACTCTTGCTTATTGATTTTTGAGTAGGCAAAAAACCTATGTTTTTGACAATGTGTGGCTTAGATTTAACAAAAGATTTTCTCTACATTTTCTTTCTAATTTCATTTGCATGTGCCAACTGATCAAGATATTCCCGTGATGGTGGTTTAAAAATTTCATAAAGACTGTTTTGCTTTATGTAGTAGTATGGTTTCACTAAGTCTTTATTCAATTTTGATCTACTCTGTTGTTCAAGAGTCAATGTCTCTTCCCTATTAGGGGCAAATATGTTTGCAAAATCAAATTTGTCATATGGGATCTCATACAAACATGGTTTTTCATATTGAACTTTCTTGAGGTACATAGTATTTACAAAAGTAGCTCTTCCATTATATGTTGAACTTTTAGGAGCTAACATACGAATGGTTTGAATTGGCTTATTTTGATTATTAACAATTTCATTTAGAAATTTTAGTTGTTTTTCCACCGCAATAAATTTGTCAATATCTTTTCCTTCCTTAAGTATCAAATCCTTTATAACCTTAATTTTCTCTTTGACAATACCTTCATAACTTGATTTTGTTAAAAGACTCTGCTTGACTAACTCATCATTTTTCTCTTTGACAACAGAAATTTCATATGCTTTTATTTTTAAACCTTCTTTTATGTCATGTTCTTTTTGAGCTAATAGTCCTAGAGTTTCTTTTAATTTATGTTCAAGTGTGTCTTTTTCAATTGTATGGTTTTTGAAAATTTTGTACTTCTCAAGCTCAACCTTTTTATCATGAAGTGCACCTAAATATCTATCTCGAGTTCTATTAGACTGTAGAATATCTTAACCACACACCAATATGACTAGAATGGAAGGATTTTAGAGAGAGAGAGAGAAGTGGAAGGTTTCTAGTAAGAGAAAGAAGAGAATGTGTAATATTATGAGAAAAATCAACACCCTCTCCATGTGTGGAGAGGGTATTTATACAACAATGGGGCCGGTCATTCATGAATAGTCCATGGGTTGACCCGGTTAGCTTACTAAGCTTCTAAATATTATGCTACGAGCTATCTAATGATATATTGGCAGTGACCGATACTTTTCGTATTTCTAACAATCTCCCACAAAGGGAGGTCACTCCAATTTACAAAAACTTAAATCTAGCATTCTATGCCTGTCTTTAGGCTTGTGCTCGTAGTCTTTAAACTTAAATCTTTAACTTGTGATATATTGTAGTGATCTTTGACTTTAGGCTTGAGCTTGTTCCTTAACGCTTGACTTGCATGTGATCTTGAGCTTCTTGAGATCATCAACCAAACATAATCTCTTATCATTAACTTGTGATCTTTTGCCTTCTTGTGTACTTGTGACCTTCGGACCGACATGCTCATATTATACTTGATCTTTAACTTGAAAGCTTGAATAAAACATCTTTCTTAAAGTTCTTTAACTTTAACACTTCGTCGCTTTAAGAAGGACGTGCGGTATCAGAGAAGCAAAAGTCTTGAAACATGTACTTGAGTTTTCATAATGTCTTTATATACGTCGGTCGAGTATGAGCATGTGGCTATGAATCTTTACGTCTGCTAGAACCAGGTTCCTTCCATGTCCGTCTTTACATGAATCTACAATAAAACAGTTAGAACTAAAGTTGGGGGGACGAATATGGCTTTGTCATTCACTCATATTTTGTTGGATTAACCATCGAATCCGTGAGGATCGACATGTGATCAGGTAGATTTAATTTAAGAAGAATCTCCTTGACATGATTTCTAGCTTGCAATATTGAATCTTTCTAACACATATGTATTAGATTCATCATACTCAGCTTGTTCTCATTACCGGAACATCTCAAAGCAGACATCACGATAAGAGTGAACCAGTGAGTTACTGTCTTACCGATTGAATAAAAAATGATTTGAGAAAATCAATCGATCTGTCACTTGCTAAAGTGATTTTGCGACACATCTAGAGTTTTAGGTATTCCAAAATTCATCAACTGTCAATTCATAGTCTGGACCGAATCGATATCTAGTGTCACAAGTTTGATCCATAAAGAATCTCACAAGTCACCTACCGTAAAGCTTGTTTGATGTGGGCTCTGAGGGATTTCCATCGTCATTGTGAATACTTAAGTATCACTCTGATGTTCTAGCAATATCACAAGGATAATGCGTAGGACTCTTAAGATATTACTTGTTTTCATAGTGTGTGAGAAACAAGTTTATATTGGATTAGTGTCCTAGAGAGATTTATGGATGATCTCATTATTGGCTCTAGACTTAATAGTGCACATTTGGTTTTAGTAATCAGAGGCTGGAGCTGATTGCCACCGTTTCAATATCACCAATCTCAGAGTGAGAAAGTCAATAGAAATGTGTGCAATCTCTGTGAGTTTTGAAACAAGAGTCTTTTCGACCTTGAGTGGCTGGGGAGGGTTGTGCATTGCATCACTGGGTCTATGATGACTATCTTCAATACCAGACAACAACTTAGTGTTTCTGATTGCATATATATTGACCCGATTTCTGCCTAAGTGTTAGGAGGGCTTCTTTCTTTTCACCCTTTATCTTAACTTTTCTTTTTCATTCTTCAACCCCTTTAATGCTTACCAAGACTTCATCACTAACACCTTGTTAGGTTTGTTCCAGTGTTAGCTCTGTCTTAGTCTGTATTATCCCTTTTCTCACTTTTACTCCTTTTAAATCATACCTATGGACTTCTATTTTAACTAATGGAATGTCCCTAGGTATATCCCTTCGGTTCTGGTTGGATCGTGGGAACGAACACCTATACCTAACCACTTTATAACTCCAATTAATTAAATACATGGTTGATTAATATAGTTATATATATATATATATATATATATATATATATATATATATAACTAGCAAATTCCAACAAGTCAACCTTTGACCAAGGAAACTAGTCAAAATTCACAAAAAAAATCAATATATATATATCCGGAAGTATGTGATTCCCGGGTAGTTATCCCTAATGAGGAATGCAATTGAAAGTCGAGAGTCGTTTTGATAATCGATGCTTGAATGGAACAAGATTTTAATTGGTTTTCTAAAACTATGGAAAATTAATGCAAACACTTAAAAATAATTAAGGCAAAACAATTTTAAACTAAAAACGCAAAACGGGGATCCTAAAAACGCGTCTAAAAACTAACTAAGGCAAATATTAATCCTAAAAATGCAAATTTAGTTTCTAAACCTCTAAAATGACAAAAAAAAATTTCTAAAAAAAGATATATATTTTTTGGCTTATTTATAATTTTTTATGAATTAAAAACCTATTTAATCTATTTAAAATCCTAGAAAATGACAAATTAATTCCTAAAAATTCCAAAAAATGATTTTCTACTTTAGAAAAGTCTAAAATATCATAAAAACTCAGAAAAATATTTTTCACTACTTTTTATAATTAAAAACTATTTCCTAAAATTAATTTAGAAAGCTAAAAATGAAATTTAAAATCTAAAAATGATAAAAATGTTTTTAAAGTTTGTAAACCTTAAAATATTAATTCTAAAACTAAAAACTATTTTTTTGTATTTTTCTGAATTAATTTACTATTTTTAAATGATTTTCTAAAATTTTAAACTTCGAAAAATAAATAAAATAACAAATAAAGGAGGAAAAATCTAAAAAATTGCAGAAAAGTCCTAAATGATGTAACGTTCCTAAGAAAAATAAGCTGGTTAAGCCAGCTTATCAAATAAGCTAAGAAAAAGCCAAAATAAGCTGCGAAGAGCTTATAAGAAAAAGAGATGAAAACGTGTATAAGTATATAGAATATGCGAAGTCTAACGGAAAAGTACCAAGGGTGGTAGTGGTAGAGAGTGTGTGAGTTAAAACGTTTGGTGAGAGGGGGTTGAGGTCCCGGGTTCGAGTCTTGCTCACCTGGGACTTCCCTCAACTCCCAAATATTTTTTAAATGCCATTTTTATAATTTTTAGATAAGCAACAAATAAGCAACTTTTACAAAAAAAAATTTTTAGAAATAAAAAATAAAGACAAAAATAAGCTAAGAAAGTGACAGAAAAAGCTTTTTTTACACTAAGTGACTTTAAGCTAAACTGTTTTACTTTTTTAAACTAAATAAGCAAATGTAACTACAAAATAAGCTAAACCAGATAAAAGGCTATATCTAAAAAGAATACTTGAACAAAAATAAGCAACTAAAATAAGCTAGAAAGACAGAATACTTAAAAAGCTATAAAACTTAAGATTTTTAAGCTAAAAAGCAAATAAGCTTAAATAAGCTCTAAACTGAAGGAAATAAGCTAAAATGGACTTAAACTAACCTAACAAGCAATACTAAACCTAAAATAAGCAAAAACAATAAGCAAATAAGCCTAAATAAGCAAATGAGCTTTTTGGCCAAACTGTTAAGCAAACAGCCAAAGGGGACTTTTCTAGCTTATTTTTAAGCTAGAAAACAGATCCTTATGGCTTAGAAACTTATACCACTAAAAAGCTTGGCCAAAAAGCTACAATAAGCAACAAAGAGAAATGAGTTTGAAATTCAAATAAGCACTTAAAAAGCTTAATGAAAAAGGTGTTTCACACAGATTCAACACTTAGAAGATTTTTTGCAATCTTAACAAAACCTGACTTTTGAGCTTAAAAATAAGCAAACAAACAGAACCTTATGATCTTAAAACCTCAAAACAGATCTAGATTAGACCTCAAAGAACTTATATCAACAACCAAAAACATTTTGAAATTCAAAATAAGCCACAGTTAACAATTGAAAAAGCAATTTCTCAAATTTGCAACACTTAGCAACTTTTTTTGACAGATGTGACAAAACCAAAAATGACAAATGCAGGCTTATTGACTTTGTTTCTAACCTGTTTTAACACTTAAACAAACTCAAAAACAACACAAAATCTCAATAAGCAAAAACCAAATCATATGAACTCATTTTTCCAACAAAATTCTAACAGATTTAAACAACTACTTATATAAACTAGGATTTTGAAATTTAACTCTTAAAAACTTCTAAATACAGGATTTTATGGTGAATTTAAGTTAAACTAAAGTGACACAAAAGGATAAACTCATTTTGACCCATTTGGACAAGTAAAACCAGTTAAACCAAACACCCCTTTAAGAACTTATAAACCATCTTAAACTGATTAAGCAAACAAACAGAACCTTATGATCTTAAAACCTCAAAACAGATCTAGATTAGACCTCAAAGAACTTATATCAACAACCAAAAACCATTTTGAAATTCAAAATAAGCCACAGTTAACAATTGAAAAAGCAATTTCTCAAATTTGCAACACTTAGCAACTTTTTTTGACAGATGTGACAAAACCAAAAATGACAAATGCAGGCTTATTGACTTTGTTTCTAACCTGTTTTAACACTTAAAAAACTCAAAAACAACACAAAATCTCAATAAGCAAAAACCAAATCATATGAACTCATTTTTCCAACAAAATTCTAACAGATTTAAACAACTACTTATATAAACTAGGATTTTGAAATTTAACTCTTAAAAACTTCTAAATACAGGATTTTATGGTGAATTTAAGTTAAACTAAAGTGACACAAAAGGATAAACTCATTTTGACCCATTTGGACAAGTAAAACCAGTTAAACCAAACACCCCTTTAAGAACTTATAAACCATCTTAAACTGATTTTTTATGAACAAACATTTAATACCAGATATTAAATAGCTTAAGACAATCCTAATGAACAACTTTAAACCATCAAATAAGCCAGAACAATAAGCTAAACAGTTATGCAAATTTATAAGCAAAAATAAGACATAGTTTAAACAAAACTTCCCACCAAATAGCTTTAAAACTATACCTAAAGCAAACAGAAAACTTTGAAGCACTAAACATCATAAGCAAACATAAATAAGCAAATATAAGCAAGCAATAAGCACAAATAAGTAGTTGAATAGTAAATAAGCTAAAAATGGAAAAATGAAAACTTACAAAGCCCCTTGCGCACATAAGTGGTAAATAAGCTCATATGAGCTTAACTACAAGCTCTAACATGTGAAAAACAAAGCAAGTAATAGTTCCATAAAGCCCATCCAAGTTTGGCTATCATCCATTAAGCTGTGGTATATGAGGGTGGATAATTTTGTGTATATGTAAAATATTTTCTAAATACTATACAATTATATATTAAATTAAAAACAATTAATAATACTGCTAAATAAGATCTTATAAAAGCTTATGCAAGATTCTTGATAACTTTTGAACACAAATGAGTAAAACAGATTTTAAGCTAAAACTTGAAATTTCATTAATTCATAAAAAATCATTACAATATTTAAAAGATTACACTAAAAATAAGCTGAAAATTAAAAACTAGATTAACTACAGCCATTGAAGGCTTACACGAGTCCTATTTATAACAAGCTAATGCAGGTTATAGGTATTGGAGTCTTCATTGTGCTTCTTTACTGAGAGGGATTGGGGGTGTGTTTGTTGTATGAGTGAGCTCAAAAAGCAATCTTGGCCATCAATTTTGAGTAGTGCCCAAGTCATATGATCATAACCATTAATTTCTTGTCCTGTTCCCTTGTCGAATTAGGAGCTTGGGGATTGCCAAGGTGTCATTTGTTGGTTTGTGTGGTGGGATAAGGTGTGAGGTGTGTAGAGGTGTTGGTCGACAAAGTGGAGAAGAAAGGGGAATAATGTCTGTTCATTTTGGCGGGTAGTGAGAGAGATGTACATTAGCTTTGATTTGGTGCAGGGTAAGGTTTGGTGGTTTGGCAAATGTTAGTCCAGAGTTTAATATGGTTGTATTGCAATCCATATCCTTGTACTTTTCATCTTGCCCCATTTGATTGATTAACTGTTTGGCCATAACCGTTAGTCCTTAGAGGAATAACAGTGTAAAGGTTAAAGAGAATGGGATAACAGGATGATGGGTTAACAGGTTTGTTATAATGGGGTTTGGGCCTAGGACTTGGGCCGGTTATAATATAAAAAGAACTTGGGCTTTTTATCAGTCTTTAAGTCTTTAATATGTTTAAATTAGCTGACCCGGCCTATTAGATGGGTACGGGTTGGCCCATTTAACATTTCTTTGATATGGTCCCGCCTTTGACTTTGACTTTTTGACTTTTGGCTTCGATTTGACTTTTCTTTCCCGCTCTTTCCGTTCTCGTGCTCGGTTTTGTCGTTTTGGCTTCGTTTTTGTTCTTTTCTTAGATATCCATTACCTGCACAATACAAATGCAAAACATACAAATACAATGTATTTTTGGTACGTTTTTTGGTCATTTAAGTCCAGTTTTAATGGAAAATGGTATGAGTAATTAATCACATACCAAAAAATCCCACCCCCATACTAAGATATTTGACGTGTCCTCATGCAATGCTTTAAGTAAACACTTAAGAAAACTAAGAATATTGATCCCCCTCGACTAATTACCTCAAAAAGTAGCTAAGTGTTCATCGAGGGGAATTAAAGAATCAATAGCTTCGAAAAGCCCAGTTTTTACCATTCTTAAAGATATACACTTATTCCTACACATATTTTTGTATTTTTCCTTTTTCTCATTTTTTGTACTTTCTTTTTAAGCAACTAACTAACATATTTGACTTTCGTTATTTTCATAACCGTTAGGGATCATAGAACAAGACGCATTTCTATCACTAAAATTCCCAAAAAGGATAGAATTCATCGTCCTAGACCTTTTCATTCACTCGCCCCAAACCTAAACTTAAAAACGAAATCACCGTTAAATATAAGTTAAGATGCTAACACTACTCATATTTGCAACTTGTAAACTTTTCACTCCCGACAATTATTAAATCTTAGATGAATGTGCCATTTTGAATTTCCAATTGAGTAAGTAAGGGGTCCATGGATCAACGTTTTTGCAAAATACTATCTTCACGTTCACAACCCGAGAATAATAAGTTTTGAAGGAGAGATCAACCCATGTAGAACGACTTTGTCTCTCACCAAATAAATCCAACCTTAGCAGCATAAGTGACCAGCTTTTGACACCCTACAGAGACTAGTTCGGGAACTCACGGACCTCTAGTTTAAAAACTCTTAGGTTTCCTCCGTTTTATACAAGCTTAATTTATAAAAAACTTTAAATGAAATAGTCTTAGTTTCAAAAACATATTTTCAATTTAACAAAAGAGATTTTCCTTACGATTAATTATTCCACATTAACATTTTAAACATCACATTGATGCAATCATAACCCTCGACCTTATTAGAAGGCTGCAAACATTGGATGTTGAGCCGGCAAGATGCAGCAACTATTATCAGTCTCCTGAACGATATTATTCTTACTATGGGCTTTCTTTAGAAGGTTGTAACATCGGTTGTGAGCCGGCAAGATGCATCAAACTTTTATTAGCCCACAGTTTATAATTATTACTCATCATTCTTTTTTTCCATTTTTCATCATATTTTTCATTTTTTTTCATTTTACTTTATTTACGATATATAGAGAAGACTTCTTTTTGGAAAATTTAAATATAAATTGAACTAAGACTAAAATTATTGCTATCGACTACATCTCAAAAATTGTTGATTTAAGTTTAATTTCCAAAAATAGCACGTATTATTAGTCCGGTTAGGAGCTTATGGGAGAAAAACCCACAAATTACATACATGAGCTTGTAAGATTTCCAAATAATTATTTTTTAGCATCTAAACTCATAATAACTCTATCATTTTTCGTTCTTCGCGAAGATCCGCGAATGCTTAGTCTAAACGTTAAGGAACAAGCTAGAGCTCAACACGCTCGATCGAGTCAAAATTTATTCTTATTCTACCCAGCAGGAAAGTCAAAATTGTGACAAAACACTTATTTTATTTTTGAAATTTTTTAATTTTTTTTAATTTTTTTTTGGTATTTTGGTGGTAAAAACGGGATTACGGAAAACAACGACTGCAGGCACAATCAAATCGATAGATCCCCCCATACTAGAACTAAACATTGTCCTTAATGTTTTAAGAATGGTCTCTACATAAATCTGAGGCCGTTTATTAAGTATGCCAAAAGATAAACGTTAGTCGATAAGATTTGGATATTGGATTTCCCAAATGAAGCTGAGGATTGGAAGCTCGAGTGATCGAAGTACAAAACCGCGAGCACAAGAGGCTTCAAAATCCAGGCAATCTTGGACATACACAACAAAACACAAAACAAACGAGAATGGAAGAAGCACACTTCCTCACAACAAGAAAAAAAACACTTATTCATTACTACATAATATTACTACGGATAAGCAATGGTTGCCTCCTACGAAGCGCTTGTTTAGGGTCACTAAGCTTGACCCATTCCCCAAATTCATTGGTCCTTGGGGAAGGTTTGGAGATCTGAGACAACCATGTGTGGTATGTCCCCTCTAAAGTAGTGCTTAAGTCTATGACCGTTCACCTTGAAGTTTGGCCCGTCGGTTTGGGATAACTCGATGGTGCCATAAGGGTACACATGGGCAATGGTGAACAGTCTGGACCAACGGCATTTTAACTTGCCTGAGAAAATCTTCAATCGAGAGTTAAAGAAGAGGACTCGATCACTAACGTTGAAAATGTGGTTTTTGATCTTGGAGTCATAGATTCTCTTTGTTTTCTTTTTAAAGATCAAAGAGTTCTCATAGGCTTGATCAGAAGTTCATTTAAATCATTGAGTTAAACTTTTTGGTGATCACCCGCGGTCAAAAGGTCAAAGTTTACATGTTTCAAGGCCCAATAGGCTTTGTGCTCGAGCTCGATTGGTAGATGACATGCCTTTCCGTATACGAGCTTGTAAGGGGTGCACCCGATGGGTGTTTTGTAAGCGGTACGGAAGGCCCAAAGTGCGTCATCTAATTTATCCGACCAAAAGGCATGGTTTTTGCCTATGGTCCTTTCAAGAATTCATTTTAAACCACGGTTGGAGACTTCCACTTGCCCACTAGTTTGTGGGTGATATGCGGTAGCAAGA